>KK120178.1:331944-343822 GCA_000611955.2 Stegodyphus mimosarum | reverse complement strand
TGCATCCTGATTTTGGAGTTTGTACTGTACCATATTTATATTTCATACATGAGTATTATTAAGTATTGTATTTAAATCATTTTTAATTTTGCTTATAAATGTAATAGAGAAGCTGTAAGTTCATAAGTTCTACAATTTTACTTGATATTTTTGTTGTTAGTAGTTTCAAGTAAACTTAGTATATTTGCCTTATAGGAATTACAGTTATCAACCATCCAATGACAGATACCTCATATTTATTATCAAAAGACCAAATGTAAGTGTCTTAATTACATCATTATAAAATTAAATAATATGTATGTAATCTGTGTACTTTACTTTTTTTTTTCCAAAAATCGACTTTAGTTAACATAGTAATTTTCCCTTATTTAATATTTTCTTCCAGCCTTCAAGGGACAGATGTTCTTATTGCTATTTTCATCATTGTTGCTATGTCCTTTGTTCCAGCAAGTTTTGTCCTCTTTTTGGTGTACGAACGCTATACAAAAGCCAAACACTTGCAATTTGTTTCAGGTGTTAATGCTGTTGTATACTGGGTTGCAAATTATTTCTGGGATATGGTAAGTGTTAAGTTTGCTTTTTAAAAAAGAAAAAAAAATGTGTATATATATACACACTTCTTTATATATATACAATGAATTAGAATAAGAAAATTTTCCATATACCATCTCCATATACTTTCCATATACCAAGTTTTATTATTATAATTTATTGTGAATTATTGGTTTATTACTTTGCAGCTTTAGCGCAAGTCTTGGGCTTATTAATTTACTTTTAATTACATTTATGTTGATATATTAAAATTATGCTTTTTATAATGTTTTATATGTATTATCATAAAGCAGTTGACTTGCATGATAATGATGGGGCCAATGAAGAAAGCTGCTGTGTCAAATTGTCATATGGAATTTTGCTTGAAGTTAACAAAATACAGAATGGTCAAAGGTTATCAAAAAAAAAGTTTTTTGATACACCTTTCCATTAAAACTTAAAATTACCAAAGAATTAAATTTCCATTGTAATTCATATACTTGGACTGGTTTAAATAAATTAACTATCAAATGATTAAGATGTTATTAACTAAAAATTTATATGATTAAAAAATGCACTCGCACACACAGTTAAAATGAAATAAAATAGTGAAAGTGAGAAATAAGAGAGACACACAGTTAAAATGAAATAAAAATTGAGTGATGGGTTGACAAGCTAGAATCACATTTTTACCTAAATAAAAGTGCAGGAGCTTTCTTCAGTTAACCCGACTGCTTTGTCAGCTGGAGCTGGAATGGACAAACGTGATGAAGTCATCCATTCGAGCTCCAGCTGATGAAGCAGGTGGTCCACATTCAAAAGCTCCTATAATTTCATTTAAGGATGTCAACCTAGAGAATTTTATCTCATTTTTGATTTCATATATGGGACAAATTCATATATAGGACATTCTGCTTAATTTTCCTTACTGTGTAAAAAGATAAGAGTAAATTAAGAATTGTTTATAATTTATTTATGGAGACATTAGTTTGTTTTGATAAAATCATAAATGCTAAGTTATTTTAGTTATTTATTTGAGGTAGTATCTATTGATCTTTTATTACTCGTATTTTACATAGCATTAATTAATGGAAAGTATTCACTTGCATTTTATTTTCATTGGAAGAAATTTCACAATGCTGCAGTTGCGATTGTTGTAATTTTCTTTTTCTTTTTATGCAATCAGTTATTTTTTCTCTATATCTTCATCAAAAGAATCAGTTTTCATCAAAAGAATCAGTTTTCATCAAAAGAATCAGTTTTCATCAAAAGAATCAGTAATCATCATTTTATCAATTATTTAGCAAATTTACAATTAAATCACTTTCAGATTATTTCATGTCTTTTCGTAGAGAACATTCTAAGACAAAATGACTCAGATTTTACAATACACAATGGAGAAAACCATAAATCCACCATGCAGCCAGCTCATTTGCCTGGGATCAAACCTGGATCAAACTCCCAGAATTAAACAGTTTTAACTGTATGGTTACTGGTGGGGCTAACTGCTGCTGATAAAAACATCATTATAAATTCTAAAATGTGTGATTGAAGTAACTATCAAATGAATCAATTTCTGTAGAAGGTGGAGGATAGTGTGAAGAATTAAATGATTTTGTTCAGTTCATCTCAAAAGAGTAAAACAAAAGTCTTCAAGAAAACCCTTTAGTTCTTTTTAATTTCAAAGGTTTTTCAGTATTGTGCAAAAGCTTTTAAATTAGACTTATGATAAATATGTTATAAATCATTTGGAATAATTATATTTGAATTTACTTGCTTTGCTTACATTTATTTAATGTAAGAATTTTGCTCAGGAAAATGCTGACATTTTATCTTTTAGTATAGATGATTATTATAATGCAATTTTAGCTGATCATTGAGGGTTAGTTAGAAGAAAAATGATGTTAGGTTTTTTTTTTTTTTTTTTCCAACTCGGGTCACAAATACACTCAAGGTCTTCCTAATGCAAGTCAGCTGTCCTGTAAATGCCTCGTATGTTTCAGTTTTCATTATAGCTATGAATATTTCTATTCAAGGCATTTAGCATACCTATAATTGTTATTGTAACATAATTATAATTTTCATTATTGTGTTATTTTAAATAAAACTTCTAAATGCCTTTCATAATTTATCAAGTAACTGAAAAATGGAATAATTTAATTGTTCATCTGGTATAATGTTTTTACTGCAAAATTACAAGAGACCCTAAAATAGTTTTTAGAAATTTTCATGTTTCATGTATTTATTGAGGCTTAACTATACCCAGCAGTTATGAGCATTTTGTGTAAAAATTGTACGTAGTTAATTTATTTTACTATCAAGAAAGTAGTAAAATAATTTAAATGCATACAGTTATTTCAATTGAAATATACTTTAAATTTATACAGTTTTTCATTTTGTTTAAATTAACTTTTATAATTTTTAAATGGATACAATACTGAATTCCTATTGAAATTGGTCATGGGCAAAGTTTAAAAAGCATCATTTTAATTTTAACTGAGATTATTTTGTTGAATTTAAGCAAAATTGTACCTCCTAATGTGTAATTATATAAAAGTAATTATTTCAAGTATTGCTTGTTTGTCTTTTCATAATAGTAATTAATACAGAGGCTGTTCGCACATTTTTTAGACAATGTATATTGTATTCACAAAACTAAATTACATAAAATTCTTGTGTTTTAAATGTTCTATTTGCTATCCCTTATTCTGAACTATCTTTCGACACCACAATTTCCAGGATAATAATGCCTTTTGAAGTGTCAAAAGAGGTATTCTATCCCATTTCTCCCGAACAGCTTTCCAGAGTCCTGTTAGGGTTTTGGGTCAACGTTTGGATAATGCAGTTTTTAAAAGTCCGAAAGCACAAAAATCCATAGGTGACACATCGGGAGATTTAGTAGAGATATCAGTGAAAGGTATGGCCTTGATACCAGTTTTTTGTTCCATTTCTTTTAGGAAATTTACAGTGGATTTTGATGTGTGACTGCTTTGCCCTGATGGAGTCTCACAGATGGATGGCAGTGTGGGTAAAGCGATGGTATTTCATTCAGAGAAATGGGTGATAAAATATGTTCCTGATAGTATTTGGAGTTAATCTTGACATTTCTTTGCACTCTCTTTATTTTTAACTTGCTATTATAAGAAAAACCAGCAACAATCATGAATCCCTTAGACAACCTTTCTTTCGATTCTTGTACTTAAATTTTTTTCTCCCCTTTTATGGTAATAAATGGCTCTTTTTTTTGCTACAATCATTTAAATACACCCATGCTTCATCTATTGTGACAATTGTTTTCCATTTTTCTTCGGATAAGTGTTTCTGAAATAGAATTTTGCAGCGTGTCCTGCGTCGAGCGATATGCTTTGGAAGAAAACAATGCACATCGCGTTTTTTCGCTTTCTTAAGATTTAAATCAACGTTTATCATTTTGTTTCCAGTGGACACCGAACATTTTAATGATTTTGCAACTGTCCTTTGACTAGGAGGATTTTCTTTTAACATTAAACAACGTACCTTTGCAATAGTCGAAGATGTCCGTTTTTTCCTTGAATACTTGTTTTGGAATTTTTGTCCCACTTGAGGCTCCAATCGGACGTTTTTTTTTCCTTTCTTATTCATGATATTACCTATCGACGCTTTAGATATCGCAAAACCATGACTCTCACGTCGTTTTTGGATAACGGAGTATTGCTTTAGATATCGCAAAACCATGACTCTCACGTCGTTTTTGGATAACGGAGTATGCATATTTCTCTTCGGAAAGAGCGTAAATGTAGCCTTCGAACCACTGCTTTGTTAAATTCGCCATTTTGAATAAAAACAAAAACTTTCAAGCCACAGGCGATAATTTTGACTTTTAAAAACATAGTACAATTGCAATTACTTCTTTTGCAGCAAACGATTTTTTATTACCGCTTACCAAAATCGTCTAAAAAATGTGCGAACAGCCTCTGTACTTGTGAATTATTCAATTATTATATTAATACTTCTTTCTTAAGATAATTTGTTATCCTTTTTTAGTGTAGTTATGTTGTTCCTGCAACTTGTTGTGTACTTATTTTGCTGATATTTGATATCCCTGCATATACCTCACACAAAAATTTTCCAGCTGTGGTATCACTATTCTTAATTTATGGGTAAGTAATAGATATATTTCATGAAAAATGTATCTTTAAATGATATAAAAGTGCTTAGTATAATTCTGCCTTTATTGTTCTGATATTTGTATCAGATATTTGTATAATTTTAATTTTTACTACTTTCAGATGGTCAATCACACCAGTCATGTATCCAGTATCATTTCTTTTCAAAGAACCAAGTACAGCGTACATATTCCTAATTGTGATTAATTTATTTGTTGGAATCACATGTGTTGTCACATCATTTTTACTGGAGGTTTTTTCATATGATGCTGTAAGTTTTTTATGTAAATGTTATTTTTTATGCAAATGTTGTTTTTATGTAAATGTTACATGCTTAACATAACTGAACATAATTAACCCTCTCAGCACTATGAATTTTGGCCTTGAATTTGCAGAGTCCATAATTCCAAAATGGCTCTGCCAGTTTGTAACTTGACTCTTTTTCTTCCAGTATGCATCCAGACACTTCTGAAGATTTATTTTCATACAATGTTATTCAGATCTTGAATAATCTTTTTTTTTTCTTTCTTTTTTTTCCCTTAGAATTTGTAAAATATTGGGTCAAAAAATAGTTGATAGTTCAGTTTATAAACTTCATTCATCCACAGATAATAAAGTAAAAAGCAGTTGACTGCACCCTTTTTTAATGTAAATATAAATTTCTTTATTTTAAAATGCAATATCGGAATATTTATTACATATCCTAATAAAGTAGCATTCAGTAAAGTACTATTTCAGGAATATATATTGGAAGTTTAGATATTCAGAAATTCTGGCTGCGCATTTTTCTTGGGTAATAAGCACAATTTTCTTTTTAAAACCCTGGTTTTGTATCTAATTCTTTTAATGTGAATATTACTTATAATACTTTAATTACAAGTTGATGGAAAGTTATTTCATCTCTTACCTGCAGATTTCTGTAGAATGTGCAGAATCTTTATTTTGAATATATTAGTTGGGGATTAAAAAATTGTGTAAAAAGAAGTATAATGTTCCCCTTCTTTCTAAATACTGCTGTGCATTCCATACTAGTACAGAAGCAGCTTAATTATATTTGTACTACTAATATGAACCTATTTCATATTTGATACCTATATTTTATAGCACCGCTATTACTAGTACTACCATATGCATTACTGCAAATGGAATAAATTATCTTCTTTTGGAATATTTACTGGTTATAACTGTTGTAAGTTGTTTTGAACTAGTTATGGATGCTACAACTATCATAAACTGGGCATACTGTTTATATGACTAATATAAAAAACAAAAATATTTGCTGACAGTATAACAAAAGTAGTGGTAAGTTTTGAATCTGCTGATGATAACATTAGAAATATGTAGAAAACAAGCTTCCATTCAACACTCCCAAAAGAAATATTGTATTTATTTATGTCTTTATATGGTGTAGCTGAAATTACTGATTAAAGCACAAGATTTTTGAAATGGTTAATAGAGCAAATGAATCAGATGTTTAAAAATATCCCACAAAGTCCAGTGCTTACATTAAATGTGTGATTAAATCTGTTTTACTTGCTTTGAAAGTGTGTTTTAATAGTGTGTAGTCAGAAATCCAAGGAGAACCCTTTTATTTTTCATAAATATCCTTTGGGGATAAAATTTCAAAAGTCATAATTATGTTAAATATAAAATGCACTTTTTTAAACCTAATATGAATTTTACAAGGACCTGCGAGCTTGTAATTAACTCATTAGGATTTAGAAATGCATCATATATAGTTAACACTTAGAATAGGTATTCCAAAAGTCTTCACATTAGGGTCCAAAAGTCATTCCATTCCAAAAGGAATTTGGTATTCCATTACGTACCAAAAGTCTTCATTCATGATGTTAAAAGTCGAAACTATTTGAAGCAATGATTTTCTGTCTTGATGATGTTTGCCTTGTTGTTTTATCATTCAATACAAAAATACCACTTCAACACAATGAACTATATATATCCTTCTAAAAATTTATTTGGAGATGTTGTATTATTTGTATTTTATACTTCTGGGTTCCTTAATTTGTATTGGTCTGCTGTCATCACTAAAATTATTAATATATCATTCTAAGCTAGGAGACAGGCAATAGAAAAGTGATTTATTCGAGTTACATTTAATGTCCATTATTTGTTTTATTAATCTTCTTAAGACAGTACTTAGGCCCAGCTCCAAGCATAAACAAAATAGGTAACTGCCTAGGATAGATATTATGTAAGAGCACCAACCAAGTTGTTCTGAAGATTGATGATGTCCCAATGGAACAAGAGGGGTAAAATAGTAAGTCTGCTGAGTGTTTAAGCATGGTAATTATCAAGGAAATTTTTGATTATCCTCATGAGTTTCATCCTTACAGTCTGACTTATGCATAGAACTTGATTTATTACAGGAAAAGTAAACATAAAATCACTATGCACAAGATTTGTTTGAAACATGTTAAACCTGTATTGAGAAGGTTTACAAGTGGCAAAGTGGTAAAGTCATTGAACACTAGTAGTTTGGTCTAGTGTTCGAATCCCACCAGTGGGCTGGCTGCATGGTTGCTTTTGTGGTTTCTCCCATGTGAATATGGGCCAGTTTCTCTTAGAAAGTTCTCCACAAAGGTATCCTTACCGTTAGGCAGATTGCCCTTTAGGCTTTGCTATAATCACATAAACCGAGCCAAACCTGTACTTTTTTAAAGGGTTGGATTTTGAACATTCCATCACATTTCCTGCAGGTCTGAACAAGCAACAGTTTAAAAAAAAACTTTCATATTTAGTACGTTCTTTGGTGAAGGAGTGATTTTAAAAGTCAGTGTCATGAACAGATAATCTTTAAAGTCTTGACAAACTGAGTTAGTGTAAACAAAACGCAACTGGGGCTATAGTTCGCAGTTATCAGTCTGTTATTAATGATGAAGAGATAACTACAAAACTATGCAATTTACAGAATCCCATTTCTTGAGTGACCGAGAGTACTGAAAAAAATGGCTCCTTATTTTCATTTGTTTTCTTTGCAAGATACATATCCTAAAGCATAAGTTGTTCTATAAAATTTATTGGTGCCAGTAGCTGCAGCAGAGGGAAGTTTGGTAGCAGAGAGAAATAGATCATATTTGTTTGAGATCATGTTTAAGTCAGGGGAAATTATATTCTCAAGCATTTCTGCCTTCAGAAAACTATTTCAGGTATTACATTAAAATGACATCATCAACAAATATGCCTTATGAAAGGTTTTATAATAGATTGCAAATTTTAAAGTTTTATAGTAAATCGCAAATTTTTAAAATATTGTATTTTTAATTAACTGCAAAAAAGCACGTTATGATTAAAATGTTAATATATTTAATTTTTGCATGTCATTAACTGTGATGATTATGATTGCTAAAATGATGGAGCCAGGCATGATTGCATTTAATAAAACTGAAATGAAAGTACATCTCAGTGTGCATGAAAAAATACATAAAATTAAAGTCTCAATGTGCATGAAATTAAAGCTGTTCTCGGCTACATCAGAAATGCAATAACTATCTGTGTACAATTGATGAAACTCTCTTCTATAAACCTATATAGTACTGTTTATTACATAGTATTGTGGGATAACATTATGAACTCTCTTTTTACTGACATACAGAATTGAAGTAGCTTTTCTTCTCCAAATATGAGCTTCAAAGGTCGATTTGCCTGAAGTTCATTTATTCTGTCTGTTGTAATGGGAAGTGTTTTGTGTCCTGAGTTGTAACGGCAAAGCAATTACAAAGCGAGTCGCATTCATTCGCCTTGAAAAGGGAAAAATATTGTTTCATTTTATTAGTCATTACAGAAAGATGTTCTAAAATGGAACTGGAATAAATAACAATAAAAATTGTGAAAGGAAACATGTCGAGTTCACCTCTATTGACTTTCAATTTCCACAGTTGCGTTTTTGTTAAGAACCCATTCACTCTCTCTTATTCTTTTCTTTCTACATGGTGGCATTAAGAATATTCAGTTATCCAAAAATATTACTTAGGTATGCAATTTTGGAACATTTTTCATCACTGATGAGGTCAGGAAACTCAGATTTTTCTTCAGCAAACATTTTTATTCATTCATGTTCATAAAATCTGGGGAGTACTTTTCCTTTTTACAGCCAGTAAATTTCGGTGTGAAGCGCCGAAGATTTGTAAACAGCACCTGCTTCCTGGCACATGACTTTCCGAACTCTGGTTTTCAGAGCTCTCTTTTTGTTGTTGAGACTTCTCACTTATCTGACAGTAACATCAGAGCAAGCCCACAAAATTCTTAGTGGCAATAAGTGCAAGATTCTGCCTGTTATTGGAAAGAGCCTTGAGCACCATACAGGTGATAGTATAACTTTGCTCAGTTCCATACCCAATTTTGATGGAGAGCAACCTGGGAGGGGACAGGTCCAAGGGTCTGTCACTCCTCTTCCCCTGCCACCAACATCTTGAGAGGACTTTTGGTCATCGCATATTTAGAGTTCCCCCATGCCGCACAGACACTGTACATTTACAAACATCCATTCTTTCTCTCGCATTCAAACCCAGGCCCTCCGGTACAGCAGTCAATGTCGCTAACCCTATCCCGGTTGGGATATTTTAACAACTGAGCTTCTGAAATGTTTTTTTTACCAGTGTTTCCTAATGTAAAAAACAATATGTGGATACATTGTAAGAAAAATCTTGCTATATTTTTGAAGTAAAAACTTTCGTTTCACTAGTCATTGCAGGGTTGCCATCAGATAACACAGAAATGCAGTTTTTCCAATATACATTCACTGCCAATGTAGATGTCATACAATTAAAGGTGACTGATCCTATTGACAACAAAGGTAATTGTTTGCATGCAAGGAACTGTTCAGCAAGTGATTCGTTGTTTAAAAAAATATAGCCCATTAATTGGCATGTTTTACGTATATCTGTTGATTGAAGTACAAGTTTTGCACTATCATGTAATTTTTCTGATACTTGTTTTGGAATATCAGCTGGCATGTTTTCTATGCAGTGAGCAATGATATCATTTGATAAAGGTACTTCTGATATCTTCCTGCCGGCAGCTTCCCCTAATGTGGATTTTACTATTTCTTTATGAGCATCTAAAATCAGTTTCTACAGCTGTATGTGGCTGCATTTTCATTGAAATAACTTGTGCTACTTTCTAATACACTCAGAGCTGCCACGCACCAAATAACAGAGTTCTTTTCTAAAGCGGGATAATAACATTCGATTTGGATGAATCAGTCATCTTGTTTTCTCTAACTGCAACTTCTTCACTGATGCTTACTCATTTGCATTTACCAACTAAAAACTTGTTCATATTACACAAAAATAGTTTTAGTTTTTTTAGTTTTCATATTACACAAAAATAGTTTTTGTGTAATATGGACACTCACTAGTTTTTTTTTCCTTCTTTATTTGACTATCAGCAAGCAACTGGATACACAGAGTTTTGATACATGCAAAGCACTCTATTTTTAACTGATTACTCAACTGAAGGGTCGCAAGATGGCTGAAACTTTATAGTAGCACAAAGTTCTGAAAATTGTCGTATGTGGAGTAAAAGTGATCACCTTTTCCTCCAAATCTATACAGTTCTTTATATCTATCTATATATATATATACATAGTTGGGTGGGTGTTGTACTAATGATTGATTTCTCTAGCAGGAATTAAGAATGAAGGGTCATCTTGAAAGGAAGAGAGATAGAAAGAAAGATGAAGCTGGAGTCAGGATCCAAAAAAGAATCCTTTCCCCCCATTTTGAAATAGAGATTGATTTTTGACTAAGCAAAACATAGCAATAAATAATATTAATAACAGGAAAAGAAATCACGATAGCATTTGTCAACCAATAATTTAATCCATTTCAGTGCATCTTAATACTGTATACATTTTGATTGACAAAAACTTTCTTAAACTTGATTGAAATTTATATATTTATTCAAATTATGTATTATTAAATAATAAAAATAATATTTTTCTGATAATAAAATCAGCAAAGAAATACTTTCTGCACAGTGAAATAATGTGCTGTGATTTGAAAAAGTTTTAAGAACCCCTGCTGTATCAGATTTTAATAATTTTCTGTTATAAATTTCTAAAAGTACTACTTTATTAGATAGTGTGTATCATTTATTTTAAAATAATGTATATTTTTTTATAGGCTTTTTACTCTAGTTTTTTTTTTCCTGGCAGTTATTTTATTTTTGATTATATGTGCCTAAAACACCATGTCTGTTGATCCAAACTGTATCTGCACAAGATCTGTGTGTTTTCCAAACTTTTTCTATTTTCATATCAAATATTTGGCAGATTTCAATTCTCAAAATTTTATTATTATTATGATGCATATATTTTTTTCCCTCATCACTTTGTGTTTTTAGTATTTAGGTGAAGTTCATAAGATGCTGAAAACAACATTCCTATTATTTCCTAACTATTGCTTAGGCAGAGGTCTGATGGATATAGCATTCAATGAATATCAGAACTTCTTCCTTTTTAAAACAGGTAATACTAGTAATTTGGTTACAAATTTTATATATTTGGATTGATATTTTCAGATGACTTGTAAATATTGAAAGAAAAAAATCAGATTTTAGAAGCTTATTTTGACATGTGTTGCTGTATTAAGAACCTGATTCTAATATGTTTTTTTGTATGCATGATAAATTGTGAAATTTAATTCTGAACTAATTATCAGAGGTGTGTTAACAATATCATTTTGACCATTCACTTTTCATGTACCTTGTAAAAGCCATAAAAAATATTCAGTTGCCACAGCTACGTCCTCATGGTTGGTTTAAGTAATTTCGAGGCCCTGTACATGGAGGCTCTCTAATGGAGTCCCTTTTGAAATTACATTTTATAGTATGTTCAGACTGTTTAATAATAATAATTTAATCATTTTATTTTGAAATTAGAAATTACAGGCACTTATTAATATATTTTGTATATTAATTATTTTGAAAATATATTGTAAATAACTCTGTGTTACTATTTCTTCCCTTGAATTGCACTCAGTTAGGCTTCAAAAGAAAACTGCTTTTTTAAATTTCTGTATTTGGTATCAATGAGTTGAACATTTTATAAAGATATGGCTAATTCATGTTTTTTTTTTTTAATTAGTCCAAAGGGATGTGAATCCCGAAGGACTATTACTTTCGTTTTGGCATTTTGCGTCGTTTCACTTTTCAATTCACTGTTTTTATTTATTTATTTATTT
>KK120178.1:293603-327933 GCA_000611955.2 Stegodyphus mimosarum | reverse complement strand
TTATTATTATTATTAATATTTGGGGGCAGTAATCTTAGGAAAGTATGTGAGCAGCCAATGCCCTAGGAACGGCCCTGAGGAGACCAAAAGTGACAGCAGCTATCATTGGGCATATGCCTAACATAAAAAGCTGTCATGGTCCTAGAGTTGACAATTTTGATTTCAAAAAGTTTAAAAAGTACTGTTTTAGTAAGAAATTTAACCGAAACAGTACTTCTGTATATTAATGTTTATGTATGCTTGTTATTTAGTGGCCTTTTCCTGATGTTATTAATCTTTCATTTATGTTATGAAATTGCACTGAAGTTTTGCAATAAATGCACACACTCATGCTATGTTATAATATGTCAATAAATGTACACACTGTGGTGTTCATGGCCCCCCACAACTGTGAATGTTTTGGGACTCTTAAATTGTCCTGTGCATCGTAAAAGCAAAAACTGTTATATCTTACTTATCAGCATAATTTTATAGTAAGAATATTTTCTTTGAAAAATATGTATAAAAATGGATTAGCTCATCAGAATGTTATAGTCCCAACTTCTCGTACAAATAACAATAAAATGTTAATGATTACAATATCATGTTGTGTTCATTTTTGTCTTTCGGGATCAGCAGATGCAAAATTTCTGAGGATCTATATTTAAATTTAAATTACTCTCATAAGCAGCTCAACCTGTAAGTGGTCTGTTCTTTGATATTTTAAAGGATGGTATTTAGTAGATTGTACCCTTGGCTGTTCCTGGGTACTATCTACTACATACATAGCATTTGGTCTTGTCCATAAATAGTTTTCAATTTCAATTCTTGCCCCTAAATAATTTTCAATTTTTTTAATCAAGGTCCCCCCTCCCCAAATTTTGAGCAATATATATATCTATGTTATACATTAGTTTTCAGTATTGTTTTAATGAAATTGGATTAATAAATATAATAATTTAACAAGCTATAAAATCCTCTGATGTGTAGCATATTTATTGTTTTTTGTGATTTTGATAACTGATTTGAAATGTAAATTAGAAGCATGTCTTCTTTTGTTTTGTGATTTGCATAATTAGCCAGATCTTATTATATTAATTTTATATTTATAATAGGTCAATATGATAAGATGAAGTCTCCTTTTGCATGGGACTTAGTCACTCGTAATTTAGTTGCTATGGCTTTCTCAGGCTTAGCATTTTTCTTTATTACTCTGTTATGTGAATTCAACTTTCTTCGAAAACCAAAGTGAGTTTTTTTTTATGTATTTCAATCTTTATTTTTTTTCCTCTAAATGCTCAATTTTGTTTTTAAATTTTCTTGTTCATGTATTATGATATTTATTATACAGCATTATTCAAAAAGAAAGAAGCATTTATTTCTACCAAACTACAAAAGATAGAAACATGATTCTAACATTAATGGATAGAGAAAAGTTTACAATTATGGTATGCATTCAATATGAGCACCGTGTGTGAAAGATGAAAAGTGGATTCATCGGAAAAAATTAATCATTCAACAAAATTGTCTTCTTCCATATCATCTAACATGCTACTGAAAAATTCGTATCTTTTATTGTGGTCGTCAGGATGCAATGCTTGCAATAACTGCAGTTTGTATGGCTTCATGTGCAGACGATGTTTTAGAACTCGCCATACCGTTGGTTGAGGAATTTTAAGTTCTTTGCTTGCTCGCGATGTGGCTTTCTTTGGGCTCCAATCCACAAATAATACCAGAACAAACAACAGCGCGAATGCGGCCATAATTGAAACTTTTACCCGTACTAATAATAAATTGTACACTTTTCTCTATCCATTAACGTTAGAATCATGTTTCTGTCTTTTGTAGTTTGAAAGAAATACATGTTTGCAATCTGCTTTTTCTTTTTGAATAACCCTGTACATTAATTAAAAATGCTCTAGTCATTTGAATTATTTTTACTTTCATCATATTGTTTTCCATGGTATTATAAAGTTTAGATTTTGTTAATGTGACAGAAATGAAGGAAATAAGACCATTTTCATTTAAAGTGAATGATTGTTCCTAGAAATAATTAATTTAAGTGAATATTTACTTATAGGCTTTGAAATTTGTATAATGGCTAGGAAATAAGAATTTAGTAATGTATTCAGTACATTAAGATCCTGCTTGACACTGATTTGCATAGCACTGTTTCAGCATTAAGCAGTAGTTTTAGGATTCCCTGAAAACGTGCACAGTATTGTTATTGCTGAGTTGATTTGGGATTTAAAGCTGCAAAAGATTGTTTAATATTTCTACTAAAGGAGATTTTTAAATTAAAACTATTGCTTTTTTAGCATTTGAAAACCCCAAGAGCATTGGAAGGGATATTTGAAATCAGCTTTACCAGTGATTAGCGAGTCCAATAAAAAAAGTCTTGAATCACCAAACATTTTCAAGAATTGGTTTACCAAACATTTTTGCCCACCTATTAAACACAAACACATCTATTAATTGTGCAAATTTAAAAAATTACAACCAAAAGCTCTGATTTGATAGATGTTCCTGAAACCGTCCAATGCATTTGTCCGTAGTATGCATTCCATTAAAAGTGATTTTCTTACTGCCAAACACAACTTCATTAATCCGACTAATAGATCAAGGCATAATTTAATTGTAAAGCTTACTATCCATTGCAGAAATTTCATCATTTGGCTGATAAAACTGATGAAGAATGTAAACTATACATTAGAGATCTTTGGAAAAACTGCAATATCATGGATACTGAAGACAGCTTCGTTCTTTCCCAGAATGAGGTGCCCGAGAATTGTGTGAAAAAGTATGGAAAAGTCTGTAGCTGGAGCTGAGCAAGGATGTTGACACGAGAATTCATTCTTGATGTCGACAAAATTGTCAGGCAAGCTAATGAAACAGGATTGGATTATATAAATGTGCAAGATGATGAAGAATTACTTATTGCAAGTTACAAGTCTTTCCATTTACACTGCTGTTGTAATCCATATTTATGACACTAACATTTATTACATTTTATTTTACAGGAAGAAACTTGAAGATTTCAGTGATGAATTACATGACTGTCAAAATAATCCTAACTATCAATAATAGTAAAACACAAGAAGTTTTGTTAATTTTTTACTCAGCAGTATAAGTGTTTATTCACACTAATACTTTATCCCCCTCCATTTTTTAACCCTTTTTATGTATTAAAAGTGATTATTACCTCATTCATAAAAAAATCAAATTATAGTAACTTTTTGGATGCCAAAACACTAAAGACAAAAACAATAATAAATCATGGAGGTAGAATGGCCTGCCATCTGACAGCAGGAGTGGCTCAACCGCAATGGAGAAATTTTCATTGCTAGCATGTGCAATGATTGATCACTCCATTGAAAGTATGGGCAGTTGCTATAAAGTTTGTGTGAAGGTCTGAGGTGGTCATATACCTTGCTAACAATTAATGTTAAGGTCAGAATATTAATTATTAAGAAGATAAGATCATGTGAAGGTCATAATTTTAACTAAGTTTTGTTTCTCTTTAGCTTTAAATACTGATTTGTTCATGACCCATATGAATATATCCTCACATAATGTACAAAAAATTGTTTTCATCTTTGCACATAATGCATATTTTCTCTTATGTATAAACTTATTTGCTACATTCGTGTGCAGTTTGGTGTTAATCAAAGCTTTACTTTCCAATTTTCATTGATTTTACTGCCACAGGCATAACTTTTGGATGCCTGTGTATGTTAATGTTACTCTATGTGTAAAGAAATCGGCAAAATATAATAAGAAGCCATGAGTTACCTGTATATTTTATTTAGTTAATTTTAATGAAGATTGCATGCAGCAGATTTGCTTTAAATTTAGAATTCAGTTTCGCTATTCATATAAATTGCAAGCTTTTTTTATGTTTTTTATCCTTTCTTTACAGTAATGTTGAAGCAAATTCATTACAGTATTTTTAAGCAGGAAATTTATATATATATATGTTACTGTGAAAGACCGAAATTGGAGAATGTCGACATTCACCAAATACGTCCGTGAAAGATCGAATATAACATTGCATTCTTGTACATTTGGACCCTCACCGGTGTATGTCGACAATCACAGATATGCTCTGGTGTAGGTCGAAAAGATGAAGGTACTCTGGTGTAGACAAAGAGGCGACTGGCTGTTTCCCATAAATGCAGTTGTAAAAACGCAAGGTTCTCTTGTGCAATTCAAAGTGTCTTAATAGTTTAAGTTGTTGCAATAAATAAGATTTGAATCACATAATTTAGTAAGTTTTTTATTGCTATTATTTTATTTTCTCATTTCGAACGTACTGTATAATTAAGTAAGTTTTTATCTTCTATTATTTTGCTTTCTCATTTTGAATGTACTGTGTGTTTTAAGTTCTTATGTTATTAAAATCTTATTTTAAATCTCAAGTTCTTTTTTTCGCGACTGAATTACGGAGAAGAAAATATAATATTATTATATGTTGAACATTCACCATTAGTACATGGTGATTGTCGACAATTACCGGTGTAAGTCAGAAATAAGAGTATTTGGGAAATATTTCGGACATACACCAAGCGACTATGTGAATGTTGGCATTCACTGGTGAAAGTCGACATTCTCCAGATTTCGGTGTTTCACCGTAACATATATATAAAAAAAAGCTGATGAACATATTTCTTTCTGAACTGTGAAATGTATAAACTAATTCTTTATATTTGATAGTATTAAAAATTTTGCTTCTAGTTTAATATTTTGGTGGGGTCAAATTCTTGATTTTTTTATGATAATCAAATTTTTAATAGAAATATTCAAATACCTGATTATTCAATTGAAATGGAAGATGAAGATGTTGCAGCTGAACGAAAGCGAGTTTTAACTGGTCATGCTAATTCTGATGTTTTGCATCTCATTGACCTCACAAAGGTAAGAATGATTTATGTTTTTTTTTTAAAGTATTTTCCTTTACCTGTGTACCTTTTTGCGAAGTTTTATAGATTTGCTTTAATTATTGAAGTGTTTATTTAATAGTAGTATAATAATTTGCCACATGGTGATCATTTAATTATTGTTAATATATAGGTAATAAGATGTTTTCTTTTTCTTCACATTTTGAGTAAACAGGAGGTGACTTCTATGAATTTGTGAAATTTCTAGATGATACCTAAAAAAATTTTAATTGTTCTTTTTTAAAGTATATATTTGCTGCAATGTGAGCAGATATTTCATACAAAAAATTTATGAATATGAATAAGCTACTTAAGGTAAAATGTTTTATGTTAATGTTAAGGATCTTGTAATATTTTCTGACATTTTTATTTTATTTTATTCGTGCATGGTTATTTACTTATTTTTAATTTGGTTTTTGTTTTATAACAGTTGAAAATAATATCATACTGAAATAATATTAAAATTGAAAAACTTTTTTTCTAATTCAATTTAATTTTAATAAGATATAAAAAATTATATATATATAAAAAAATAATGCTGCTATAAAAATTTTGAAATTTTTTATAGCAGCATATCTTTAGATTTCATGATAGAGAGTTAAATTTGGCCATATATTTTTTTTTTAGTCTTTCCTCGGTTCATGACATCAGTGTTCAGTTTTTAAATAAGATGACAACTTTTTTGTTTGTTTTTTAGCTTTATTTAATAAACATGACTTTTTTCCCACTTACGCTACATAAAATTTAATAACATCTTTAAAAGCAGTAGTGTGATGTCCAAATTAATTTCCAAACCAGCACACATAACATGAAATATTCTAATCCCCAAATTAAATTATCTTTTTATCTGGGAGAGTAATTATGATTAGGAAACTGAGAAGCTATAATTTTTTTTTCCACTAGTCATGTTCTTCTGGCCATAGTTTCTGTACAAAGTGCTACCACATTACACACACAATACACATTTAATTTTTTTATTATAAATTTTAACGTTGTTATACTAATATAAATCTCTGACATAACTTGATCTTACCGATCAACATAACTTGATCTTGATCTTATTTGCCTACCTTGAATTTTAATTTTGTGTATTTAGTTAAATAATATTTATGGCCATAAGAGTAAATTAAAACTTTAAACTTTTATTTGTCATACAATATTAACAACTAGTGACCTTTTTTAAGGAATTGAGGTTTTTAGATTCTATTGTATTTAAGCATTCCACAGCCATCAGCAAGTTGTAGCACTGATTTGCACTGTAGAGGACCTGCCTATTTTTAATCAAAGTTTATTTTGTTATTATATTGAATTCTGGTACTTGCTCATTATTAAATTCTAAATTTCATTTTACATTGCTTTGCAACTAAGAAAATGCTGATTGTTTTATAAGTGTTAGATAATTAAATTTAATGCAAATTTCATCAATATGTAATAGAAAATTTTGGTTTGATATTGACAGCAACAATTTTTATGAAAGACTTTTAAGACAAGAACTATAAATACGATATTTCAAGCAAAGATTTTTCAGAACTGTGAGATCAATATATGTCGCATGGCTTGCGTAACGCTGATGACATAGCAAATTTGGAACATGAACTCAAAATTTTGAGAACTGAAACTTTTCTCTTAATAAGGAAGCTAAATCAAAACCTTCTGTTGGTGAGCTTCGATATTGGCTAATTGGGCACTCTTCACATTAAGAGCTATTTTCCTCTGCTCTCTTTCTATTGCAACAGTAGCAAAAGTGTAAATGTTCTTGAATAAGCACAATTAGAGTGCCAAGTAAGTTTTGGTTGCAAATGTCAATTGAAATAAAGTTGACAATCTTACTCAGCTACCATGTTTTTTGTTCAATATGGATATATGTTGTATGCCATCAACATTGTTATGTCTTTTTCTTCATACATATTGTTACAGATTTTGTATTTATATAGCTATTTATTTAGAATTGTAATTAAAATTGTTTTATATTCTCATGCAATGCAGATGATTGTTTTTAAGAGAAAGCTACTTTGGAAAAGTAAAAATACAAGAGGACGTGTATTTGATATTTAATAAATAAATATCTCGTAATTGCTGTTGCCATCCAGAAAAATCAAGAAAATAGATTTTACCAGAATGTTTTTGTGAATAATTAAAAAGCTTACAAAAACCGAATTAAAACACCTCAGCTCAGTTGTTGTTTGTATACTTAATGCTGTTATTGATTGTAGCAAATTCACTGTGAGATAGAATTAGTTTCTCTGTTTTGAATTGAGTTCTGTTTAACGTTTGAGATATTGTGATATTGTACGAATATCTCTGAGGAAATAGTTCAGCATTTTGTTTTATTTCTTGCAAAAAGAATACATTTTATTAACTTTTTATCGACTTGTACATTCAATCCATTACGAACCCATACGCACTCAACAATATATATATAACTGGATATGTGTTGTGTTGAAGAAGTAGATGTATTTAGCATTAAGTAGCTTTTAATTTCTAAAAACAGAGTTGCCATGCTACCGGGAAAACCGGAAAAAGTCAGGGAATTCGAAAATTGACAGAAAAAGTTGGGGAATTCAAATATTTTAGTCTAAATATGGAAAAGTCAGGGAATTTCATGCAGCGATCCCCAAAAAAAGCTAGTTTTGTGCCAATGTTGGAAGCCGATCACTTTCTTGGCATGCGTTAGCGTCACTCCCACAGCTGCCATAGAGCCAATTCTTGCAGCTCCAAACAGATTGTCTTTTAGAAAGGCAAAGCAAGTTTCTAACAACTTTGGTTCTTAACCTCGAGAATCGAAATACTTGCATACGCATGTGCAGTACATGTTGAACTAAAGAAAATATGTATTCTTGTATCAAACAAAATCTGTTTAATCCCAGTATAGCGGTACCATGGAGGTTAGAATACCCTCGGTGTACGGTACACACGGGATTTGGCGACATAACGATGAGCAGCAAACAGGCCATTTTGGTGTTGGCGACAATTTTCAAAATCGTGCCAAGACCGTAGCGTATAGTAGGATTTTCCCGCAAAATCTTTTAAATGTTTTTTTTTCTTTTTAAGAAATGTCTTATTTGTCATTTTGCAGTAAAATAAAAAAATAGTAATCAGTCATCTAGACTAACCATTTAATGTAACTATATTCGCCAAAATATCGTTGATTATTGTAATTCAGTTTCTTAATTATTTTAATGTTATTCATATCATTTAATGTTGCTTCTTCCCCTTAAATTTATTTATTTATTATTAGTAAATAATACTTTCAAATTTCAGGAAATTTTCTCTAGCATAATCCTGAAACTAATCCTAGCAGTATGATGACATAACATCACGAAATTCAATGCACACATTTTTTGCTTTCAGCTAAATAAATATAATATACCTAAATTTATTTAATAATATCATTAAATAGATTTCTTTCGTTCGTTTAGCTGCAAAATGTCAGAAAAAAAAAGACACTTTTTATCCACATTGAGCAGATTCTGATCTCGATTCTTTAGTGGAGAAAACAACTCCTATTATAGTTATAATAGTAATCTTTGAGGATAATATATAAGTTATATCTAATTGGCAAATTTTTGTGTTTTCAAGTGGTACCATAATTAATTTACCTCTTAGCACAGCCAAAGTGCATTATGCGGATAGACTGGAATTTTCTTAAAACACACCTGGAAAACCTGGAAAAGCCAGGGAATTTCATTCTCCTGTTTGAATGGCAACCCTGTAAAAACTATATCATTTTATATAATTAAATGTGCATAAATTATCATTATTGTAATAAAAAATAATTATGAGATTATAAAGGGAACAGATATTGGCATATCTGTGCTGTATGTTTTAACTTTAAAAAACTATATAGCATTTCTTGTATTACAGATTTATAATTCAAAAAACATGAGAAAGAAACTCATAGCAGTGAATAAATTATGTTTAGGTGTTCCTGAAGGAGAGGTAAGCAACCTTACATTTTAAAATAAATTGTTTACATTCTTTTATTTATATCAGTTATTTATTTGTTTACTTTAATGTTTAGTGTCTAGGTTTGCTTGGTGTAAATGGTGCTGGAAAATCAACAACATTTAAAATGCTGACTGGTGACACGAATGTCACTGCCGGTGATGCATTTTTGAATGGCTTCAGGTAATTGTGATTATTTTGTGTCTCTTAATTTTTTATGTATTTTACTATCTAATAAGAGATATGTAAATAAGAACGTTTTGAATTGTGTGTTATGGAATTATGAAACCTTTAGCTCTTTATTTCTGACTAGAACAGAGAATTAGAGGAAAAGATTATTTCAAATCCTTCTGTGTTTATCTTTGTCTCTGTGTATTGTTTTCGGAAATTCTTCTGGTTTGAAAACAGTTACTTGGTTTTTTCGTTGGGAAATTTGGGGACTTTACTGGTTTTAATTTTTTTTTTGTATCTTTGTGAATTAGAAAATTAGGTTCTAAACTTCTTGCTTTTTTGTTTATTACATATATTATTTGTATGTGTGTGTACATATATAAATATGTAAGGTAAAAAGTATCTGAAAGGTAAATTATAATTTGAATTAGCATTAGCCTATTAATGATTAAAATAAATCAATTCCCCCTCTCTATTCTAAAAATAATAATCCCTTTTTGCACTGCTTCATTTTGAAACTAATCCATGTTATATGACTCGTACATAGCACTAATGATGTTAATAGAACTAAAACGGAAACAGCCAATGACAATTTTACAGTAGTATTGATTATCCAATCCATTCAGAATCAAAACTAAGTCATTCTGAATTAAGATTTCATCTTGAGTACAACTGCACTTGCTTTCTACACTTCGGCCTAGCTGGATTGTTGCCTGCTGTCTATTTTTACTGCAGAGCTATCAAAAATGTAAATGCTTTGAAGCAGGTACAAGTAGTGTACCAAATCATTAGTGGTCACAACATGTTTACTGAAATAAAAATAAAGATTTAATCTGCCTTGGCTGCCAGTGTCCTATTGGTTATGATGAAGAGAATCTCCCGATTTAGGTGGGAGATTCCCGATTTCCAATTATTCCCCCGCCAACCCAATTTATGTCTTTCTCTTATTCTTAAAATTTCAAAGGATTTTTATGTAGTTTTGTTTTTTTATTTTATCTGAATGAGCAGCATCCATGACATGTCCAGAATCACACGAAGCACATAAATATTAGGCAGTCAAATTAAAACGAAACAAACGAGCACCAAGGCAGCCATGTGCAGTTATAGTCGAAATTCAGCACGAGGAGAGTCCGAGGCACAGTCAGCTTTTAATAGCACCCTCTCTAACTTATTTTCAGTAGCACTAACAGCATCATTACGAAAGTATTTTTTATAAATCCTACTGATTGCAAGTTTAGAAGAGTGAAGAGATAGGTCTCTGCGAAATCTTTGGAGAATAGCTGTACCTTTTTTTGCCAAAAGGTTCGCCATCTCATTTCCCCAAAGGCCACAATGGGATGGCACACACTGGAAAGGAATTTTTGTCTGAATTCTGCTCAACAGCTTCCTGCAGCTCTAGACACGAGAACTTTGTTTTCCTAGGTTACTTGCTAAGGCTTGAAGGAGGTGTAATGTAACTGGCCATTGGCTTTATTATTTGCGTAAAAAAGTGATTTGGGTCATCTGAAAGCACTTGGTTTTTGTCTAAATTACATATAAAAGAAAACCAAAGTCAGTTCATCTGAGAAATTACGGCACACTTGTGTTTGTGTGTGAAAGCACATGTATCCGAAAATGTCATGTTCCGGTTCTCCAATGAGCATCGAGCGCCACTGCATGTCATCTGGCATATATAAGCCAATGAGCATAAAGCAAGATCATTTATTCATTGAGTTTCGTTCACTGTACTGGTGCTGTACTAAACAGTTGTGGGATTCAGACAATACTCGATTAGTCTATGTAAGCCAGCCAGGTGTCTAGACTTGCTCTCACCTGTCACCTGAACTTATATACCTGCTTACAAGAATTAAACCTGCTTATATTGAATTAAATCGAGTTTCTATTAAACCAAAACAAATTTCATATGATTGTGTTGGGACATCATAATTATCCATTATTGGCACTAAATCGCACTATTTGGCTATAATATATATGTGTTAATAATAATACAAACTCTGTAATGACATTACAAATCTTTCCTGTATTTATTTATTTTTGAAGGGGACAGGAGAATTTTTGAAAATTCTAAAATATTCTAGTTACGTGGCTTTCTGCGTAATTGAATGCTGGATAGTCAGGCTTTTACTGTATATGTATATATTGTATGATTTTAAAATAATACTTCTTTAGTTAAACAGAAGTTTCTGTAATTTTATTCCTTTGTGAGATTTCCAGTTGATTAATATACCATTTTTTTACTTACAAAATGCTTTAGGTGATCAATTGATCAGTTTAATAGATATATTTCTTTAAATTAATATGTATTTTATGTATATTTAATTCTGTAAAATATTATGTGTCATTGAAGTGCATTTTAACACAAAAACTGTCTTTGACTAAATTAATTACCTTATTTTAAAAAAACCTGTAAGATTTTTTACTATTCAGGAAGTTAGAAAAAGAATCTGTTAATCAAAATTAATAAAAACTAGAACAAAATGAATTTAATAATTTTGATAAATAAGCAAATGTGTTTGTTTAATTGTGGTATGTTCATTTGGATTAACTGAATTAAATTTAAAGGACTATCTTTTCAAATAAATAAAAGACTAAATAAATTTCAGCTTATTATTATTTTTTTATTTTAATGTTTAGTGTTTAGGTTTGCTTGGTGTAAATGGACTTTAATTATTTGTTTACTCTGTAGATGTGGTCTTGTTCAAAAAGTTTTTAACAAAATAAATTAAAATGAGATTCATGTAAACAGAAAATTCATGACTGTCCTTTTATCTCCTGTCCCAGAATTGTAATATTAATGTATAGAGTTTTTGCATTGTTATAAGTATTTACAAGATCTTTGAGGTAACTGATTTTGCAGAATTTCCAATATCTTATCTTTAAAAGCTCTTTTTTGCCTTCTAGCATACGAAGGGATTTGCAAAAAGTGCAGCAGTATATCGGATATTGTCCGCAATTTGATGCTTTGTATGAAGAACTTACTGCTAAAGAGCACTTGATCCTGTACTCCAGATTCCGTGGCATCCCACTTAAAGAGGAAGATAAGGTTTCTATTCTTACACCATCATTCATCATTAGATTTGCTTCTTGAAATTGTTGGATAAATAATGAATTAATTTCTTGCTTACAATAATTTAAAAAATTTAATAAATACACATTTTTTATCTTTTCCCACCATATAATTTATATAATTTTTCTTAATGAATTATTGAAATTTCTTGCCATATCGTTTAAAGAATATAAATTTAGGATTGGGCTTCAAAAAAATAGTTTGAAAATTTACATAAAAATGATGTAGCTGAACCAAGAAGTTTTATGCTGAGTATTTTTTCAAATTTCATCATTCTAAATTTTTGTGAAAAAAAAATTTAAATTCCTTTAAGTGGATTTTGCATTTTATTTACAGTTGCGATATTTGTTATTTGGAAGATGCACATAGTAAATAATTGCAATATTACATTATTCTGAGTAGTTTGAGATCAATATTTGAGTAAAATCACTTAAGAGGCATATGTCAGTAATATTAATAGATTTTGTACATTTTATTCTCTTTATAAATTTAATAAATATTTTATTTGAAATGATTATTTTAGATGAAAATTAAACTGCAACATTTATTGTAACAAATTTTATATTAATTTTAAAAGTATGCTACAAGAGCTTTTCATGTATGTTTTAAATACAGTAACATAATCAGTACATTTTCAGAATTAATTTATTTTGTGGTTGAAACTTTTTGTCATACAGATTTAAAATTAAATCATCAGTCAAAGTTTAAAATATATACCTTCCTTATATAATATATATACCTAGATATGTACCAAAAACTCTTCAGTACATGTATTTTCTGATTTAGTCTTTTTAGTTTCTCTTTTTCTAACATTTACAAAATGTGCAAAAGAGAAATTTTAAAATTTAGAAGAGTCAATTAGGAGAATTAAAGTTTAGAAGAATAAGTAATTTAGGCAATTTTCCTTAAGTAAATTGCCTAATTTTCTTTAGGAAGCATATTAAATATGTATTAATCTTATTATAGAGTTGAAGGTAATACACATTAATTTTAACCACTCATGTTTATATTTGTTTTAGTTACCTTTTGATGGCATCATAAAGAGTTTTTTCCGTAAACTATTTAAATTTATCTGATCTTATCTGTTAATGAACTAGCTTGTGAGCAAAAAAGGGCATCAGTAATTGTATCAAATGTTCAGTTCTTTACAAATGTATGGCTTGGCTGTGTAACTGTGTATGCGTTTTTATGGCTGTTTTTGCCACTTGTGATATAAAAATAAGTCAGCTTCTCATAGAAAATCTTGTTTGAAAGCATTCCTCCTCAGTGATAAGCCCTTGAGTACTTGGATGTAATTGACCAAACAGACATCTATGAGCATCATATAAACTTATTAACTTTTATAATTAGCTCACATATATCCCATTAAATTGTTTGTCGAACTAATTATGTTAGTTGCATGTTTTACTAAAATAGTTGTATGCATATATTTTGTAATTCCTACTGAAGATTTTCAGAAATGCGTGTCAGCATTGAAATATAACTGCAAATCTGTATACCTTTTTCACCTGGCATTATATGATTTAATTTAGGTCAGCATTAAAGATTAAGAGTGAATATTCTCTTAAGTGTTATAGTGCCTGAAAATTCCTCTTATGTTTTAGAAATGAACGTAAAAGATGAAACCTGTATATTAGAGTGCAAAAGGAAATACTAGATTTGAACTTCTAATTTGTACATATATTCCATAATTTTTTGCTCTTATAAATGCTATTAGTTGTATAATAAAATTTTGTTTCAGGTTATTGAGTGGGCTTTAAAGAAATTAGATTTGGTAGATTATGCAGATCGGGTTGCTGGAACTTACAGTGGTGGAAATAAGAGAAAACTTTCTACTGCAATAGCTCTCTTGGGTGCTCCTTCTGTGATATTTTTGGTATGAAATATTTTTCCCAGTTGCTTTTTCTTTCATATATATTTCTATTAAGTTTTTAACTGTTTTGCTAATTTATATTTTCAGCTTTGTTAAATTAACTGTGACATGAAATGCTAGAGGAATTGTGCACTTTTTCCATCTGTTTGAATTTTTTTTTCTTTTAGATGGAAGTGTTGATTCATTTTATTATTCTAGGCTGTATTATAATGCAATGATATCATAAAATTTGAAGATATCCTTTTGTTCTTGGAATAAAACTGAAACTGCTTTTAAAGCATGCAAAAATGTATTAATAGCTAAAATAAATTAATCAGAATTTTTTTTCGAAACAGCTTTTAAAATTTTAATATCTAGAATATTATGGTCTTTAAGTCTTTTAGTTTTTTAAATGATTTTATTCATATAAAATCTTTAATTTCAGCCAAAATTTGCAAATGGTCTTTAACTCTAGTCATTTAGCATCTCCATCCTTTTCTGTGAATGCCAATCTTGATGCAAATTAACATTTTGGAGTAATATGAAATCCAAACCATGCTGCTCATGACAGAGACATTGCAAATTTGTACTGCAAACAGAGAAGCAGTGTACCATACTGAATGAAAGTTTCAGAGTACACGGTAAATGTTCACCCCCAAAGCATATGATATCAACAAGAATACCTCGTTAAAAATTTTTCTTGGATTTAAATCTTGACCTTATGAACATGAGACAAAAAACGAAAATAGAAAATCATACTTCGGAAGGATATTCGTAAATTTGGAAATACTCAAAGGTATGGGGGGGAATAAAACTAGGGTATTAGAACAGAGGATGCCCTGAAAAAAATCTGCCAGTATCAGAGCAGTATCCATTTCATGTCGTATTTCCAGCTGTCATGTTGTTACAGCTCTTATGTTACGTGAAACTGTATAGATTTAGACTGATGGAAATAAACGTGATAGATGACGAATAGAATTAATTATTATGTTTCCCCTTAAAAAATTATAATTTTAATATTTTTGTTATTTTAACAATATTTTAATAACCTTATTATATTTTTTAAAAAATCATCGTAAAATTCATAAATTACCAAATCAAAATATTTTTAGACAAATTGATCTTAGTTATATGCAAGAGAAGAATTTTTGTACAAACTTAAATAGTATCCTAAATGTGCCAGTGTTCACTTTACAAATGTGATGATAAATCATGAAGCTGGAACAAATCAATTAAATGATAGGTGGGCAGTTTTAACAAAAAAATTTTATTAATTTTAAAAATTTGAAGAGGAAAATAGTTAAGAAAAAAATTCATTGCATAAAGTAGAAGAAACATTTTTTTCAAGGGAACAGTGTTGAAGATATTAACAAATTAAAATTATGATAAAGGAAAATAAAAGGATGATGAAGAAACTGAACAGGAACATTGATTTGTATATTAAAGCTAGTGAACTTTAAAAAGTTGTTAAAGGGAAGGAAACAAATATAAATAAATTAAAATATTTAGAAAATTTTCAAAATAAAATGTCACAGATATTTTTTAATGTTATTGATTCGTAGTATCTTTTATTGTATAGCAGTTCTAATATCATTTTAATGCAATGTAATAAATTGTGTATGTGTTACTTTAAGCTGAAATTTTTGCTAACACTGCGCTTTTAATAATGCTTCTTTTAACAAATATTTTTTAAAAATAAAATTAATTTTTAATAATGATAATGAAAAATCTTTTTTAAAGTATGTGTAACTATTTTAAGTGTAAAATATAAATTTTGGGAAATCATTATAATTTAATGCTAATTTGAAAATCTCTAAACTTTTGGCCAGGGGACCCAGTGCTTTTCTCCCTTCAAGAAACCCCTTGCTGTTTGTCCAGCTCTCCTTGTAGTCAATTTTATTCACACTTAGAGAAGTGCATTTATTTCACAAAAGGAAGGGAAATGTATGGATTATTGTCTAATCTGCTAGATGGTTTCCTTATGAAAGGAAAATTTAAAATTGCAGTTAATTCCAGATTAGAGTATTTAGTAGTATGCAGAATAGCATGTACATTTCCATTAGGCTAATGTCATTCTGTTTTCCATGTTATAGGACATAGTTTTGTTTTTTAAATAATGATTTTAACTTACCATACTAAATTAAGTATCTTTATAAAGTGTGAACAAGAATTAATTCTGTTATATTTTTAAAGTTATGTGATAAAATAACTCATTATTTTCTTATTTTATAGATAATCTCAGTCTTCAGGTTTATCAGGTCTCCATTTTGTTTTCGTAGTGCATCTGATTTTTTTTCCATAGGTTTTATGAAAGTTGCATACTTCCAATTTCCTTGGAATTTTTAGTTTTGCTATATGACTTATCAAAAATATCCGAAATCTTTAAAAAAAAATTCTGTGACAAAAATGGCTAAAAAAATAAAAGCTGTAGAAATGGTTAATTTTTCTGCAAAGTGTAAATTTTTAAAGTTTAAAGGTCTAAATAAATGTTGAAATTTTGCTTGAAAAACTGATGCTTAAGAGAGAAACTTGCAGTAAATGGAACTTTGCAGTACATTTATCTCTTGCAGTGCTTCATTTCCTAACTGCATCTAATTTATGTTAAGTTCTGTTTTAAAATATTGGCAGAATAAGACAGTAAAGTAGAAACTATAAAAACTATTTTCTGGAATAATATGTTTTAGTTTTAAAAATTAGTAAGTGAAAAATTATTTGGAAAAAATAGTGTTTTACTTTTGTTGCCGAAAGTTAGTAAGTAATATTATTTTTCAGTTGTGAATGATAGAAAGAATTTAATTCACTAAAATATTAACTTATTTAAGGTTACAAAACCACAATGAAAAATACTAAATTTGCACTTAAAATTTTTTCTTATTTTTCCTAATTTCACAGGCTTAATAAGTGAACATGTTTTACTGTGTTATGAAAATTGTGGGAATTTTTTTATAGCGTAAGACTTTTAATCTGTAAGGGGAAAAATTGTGCAGTCTGTGCAGTTTTTGAAAGAATGGAAAAAAAGATGTAACGTAGTTAGTTGCTGTATTCAGTACTATGTATTAGTATTCTGTGTTTTATAATGTTGCATAATTTAGCACTTCACAAGCTCTGGATGAAACCTTCATATTTCTTCTTCAGTCAGTCATCTTTTTCGTTTCGGCATGTTGCTGTAGAAAAGTAAAATATTTATCGTAAATCTTGCAAAAATAGGCTATATTCTAAAGTAATGCAAAGCTTTGTTTAGACTTCTTAATGCAGTCATCCCAAATTTTGAAACTGCTAGAATGAAAAGAAAAGATGAGAAATACTAGATCCTTAATACAAAGGCCTTTCAAAGACATACAGTATTTTATGGACTGTAAGGTGCACCTTAATTTTTAAGCAACTTTTTAAAAAATAGCATTTTTACCATTTTTGTTATTAAGTTGCAAAGCCAGATTTAAAAAAAAAATCTTAGGTTTTACAACCCAACTAACCTTTAAAATCTTTAAAAATTGTCATCTGAACTTTCTTCTTCTTTCTCTTCATCATCATTGTTGTCTTCTTCATATATAATATGGACTTCTCTACAATCTAGATCATTACTTACGCCACACTTATTGAAAGATATAACAGTCATATCTTCAAGCCACAACAATTTTATCCACTGGTACACTTGTTTGATTGTAGGTCATTTTTGAAACTGGCAGGAATTTTAAATCAAACACTGGACACTTTTATATTAATTTTGAGTAAAAGATGCATCTAAATTTTGGAGGCAATTTTTTGAAGAAAAAAATGTGTCTTATTGCCCGTAAAATAAGGTGTTAAGTCTCCAGGGACAACAAAATTGACAGTTTACTCTACTCTTTCAGCTTAGAAAATGAGAGGGGGGAGAAGACAAAGTGGATATTCTTGTCTTTTTAAACGGGGAATACTGTTTAAAAAGATGGGGATGTCCCATCTCATAATAAGTGAGGATATCAGTATGATGGCTATCTCGACCTAATACGGTTAAGGAGTTGGTTTTATTCTGAAACTTATTTTATGTTAAAATATTAGATTGCATTTAATCATAATGTATTGTACATACTTCTGTTTTATTCTTAGATAGGTATTATAAGAGTGAAGGTTGTTATGTAGATAATTGCTTTAATTTATTTAATTATGTTTGCTGTTAGCTCTTTAAGCTTTTTCATTTCTATTCTTTAAATTCTTTAAAAGTACTTAATTTCCATTTAAAGAAATGTATATGAACCCTGTGCTAGAGAAACTATACTTTGTCGTTGTTAAATATTTTTCTGCATTTTCAGGATGAACCAACAACTGGAATGGATCCTTATACTCGACGTTTTCTGTGGAATTTAATTACTGAACTTGTAAAAAGTGGCCGTTCAGTGGTGCTAACATCTCATAGGTAAGTTGTACTTAACAAAATATTAAAATGAGCTATAATTAAATAATCTATTTATTGAGCTTTTTAGATTAATAAGATTTTAAGTTGAAGAAAAAGATTTGTTCATCACTGTGGCTTTGTTATTTTTGGTACATGACGTTTACTCATTAATTACTTAAAGCGTAAAAAATATTAAATAAATTCAATAAGGATCAGTGGCTGCATTTAACCTTTTAACTGAGGATGTAGTTGGTTGACATATATTTTCCTAATAGATGTAATATAATCTAAATTTATATAATCATTTTATATTTGTCTCAGAAAGGATGTAACTGTTGTAACATTTTTATAATATATATAATAATATATATTGAATAATTGCATTTGAATAATATATATTGAAATGCAATTAAACTGTTCTTTTTATACGCAAGGTAATTTGTAAACTTAAATTTAACTTCAGGCCCTTAATTTCTACGGCAGCTTTGGAGAAAAATGTAAATGTACTGTAAATTTCAAATGAATTTAGGTCTCTTATTCTTTCAATCATATAAAGATAAAAAAAAAAAGGTTGACAATTACGAGCCATATTTAATAAAAATACTTAAGTGTGTGGTTCTCATGAAAGTACTGTTTATAAGAGTATAATCATATTCAATGGATTTTTGACAAAATCTGTTGAATAAGAAATTATAAGATGGTGCAAAATTCATGCATAAGCATAACTTGACTGTCTTGTAATAAAGATAAATAAATTAATAATTTTGTAGTAATTTTTAGATGTTTTGTAGATATGATCATAATTTAATTTTACTCCAAAATCTTTTGCTTTATGATCATTCTCTTTTGCTCATTCTGAATAGCAGTTACTTGATCTAGCAGACACTAGATTCAGATCATGTTTGAATTGCATACAAGGCATGAACATTTGTAAGTATAGTGTCTTATTTAAAATGCTTTTAAAATGAATTCAAATGTTTTAAATTGCTGTGAGTTCTTACTTAGAATGAGAGATTGATATAAAGGAATTAGATGTGTAGTCATAATTAGGAACTGGAGTGTAAGACTGTTTAAAATTCCATTCCATGGGGGCTGTCAGTTATATTTTTGGCTGAGTTTAGCAAAGAACTGTAATGTATTTTGCTTTCCAGTAAGTAAACGAAATGCAGTTTATACATTCTTAGGATTTGTATTTATATGAAAATACTTTAGTAAAATTATTTTGGAAATAAACTCCTAGAGCTACTTATAAAAAATTTTAAAAAAGTTCCTCAATATAGCTTAAAATCATATTTGTGAACCAGAAGCAGTATTTTGTTGCAGAATACATATATTAGGTATTATGCATAAGAGTGCCTTGAAGATAATATGATATATATCATCTTGGAAGAACCGAGATGTAGTTTAATTAATTTATAATTAATACTGTGATCATTTTGATACATAATAATTTCTCCCCCCCCTTCCTGCATAGACAATGTGTTCGATTGTTTGTGTGAAGATTAAAATTTAGGCAACTTTTTTCTTGCCTTGTTAACTTACATCTGTAAAATATGAATTGCAATAATATGGGGAAGATTTACGATATGCACAACTAATTCATGAAGTTAAAATAGAATTTATTTATTTACATAGGAATGAAAAGAAAAGGAAAAAAAAAAGAACAATCGTCACAACTTAATACATCTGTGTTCACTATCATCAACCTCTCGTCTGACCACACCCTAATCTAGATGGCGCTCTTTACATAATCTTACTCAGTTACAGTTACAATTCCTACGATAATTAGTATAAAATGTAACTGAAAGTTTTTAAATTAAATATGAAAAGAGAAAATAAAATTACAAGGACCTTCTGAAAATAAGTTTTGTCAGATTTGTTCGCAGAGAAAATGTAATATGAAATGAGAAAACACATTGCCATAACAAAAAACAGCATTTCCCAAATTTGCGATGGAATGAGTGACAGCAGAGGAGCAACTGTGTCGTTGTTCAAGGAAGGGTATGATGACAGTGTTCTAATATGCAGAGGGTGTCATTCTGATTAATTTCCTCACTTCAAGCACCATCAGTGCGGCATGCCATTGTCACTTCCTCACCAAGCTGAAGTCTGCCATTCAATACAAGAGACCAGGGCTCTTTAAGTCAAGGGGTTTCGTTGTTGGATGACATTACAAGTGCCCACACACTATGGGACACAAAAGAGCATATTCAACACCTGGGATGGGAGATATTTGATCAGCTCTGATCTTGCTCCATCAAACTTCCACATTTTTCCTGCATTGAAGTCAGCACTATTGGGATATCATTTGCAAAGTAATGAAGAGGTGCATTAGGCTGTGAAGAACATATTGGGACATCACTTATAAAGCAACGAAGATGTGTAGCAGGCTGTGAAAGACAACCTTGAATCACTGCCGAGCACTTTTTATTGAAAGGTTTCTTGAAATTTATTTTATGGTACGACAAACATATGAATGTTGATTTCAACTGTACTGTAAAATAGTTCAAAATTTGTATTTTGTTATGCCGTTGAATTTTTCTGTTTATAATAAAGCTCCATTGTGAAAAAGCATGTTGAAACTTAGTTTTGAATTATCCCTTGTACCTAATTACAACAAGTATAAAATGCTGACAGAGATTTTAAGTTTTTGTCATTTAAATGGATGATTAATTTCTCTATTTAAATCTGTTTTCTTAAAAGAAAATAGAGTATTATTGAAAATAAGTTCCCTTTTCTAATTGTCTTTTCGGCCCACCAGCGGCCGAGCGGTAAAGACGCTGAACACTGGTAGTTCGGTCCGAGGTTCGAATCCCGCGAACGGGCTGGCTGCATGGGCATTTTCGTGGTTTTCCCCGTGTGTAACGTGTATATGAGCCAATTCCCCTTAGAAAGTCCTCCACGAAGGCATCCCTCCCTTTAGGCAGATAGCCCTCGTGTGCTTTGCCATAATTGAATAACCTAACCTAACCTAATTGTCTTTTCTAATTCCCTTTTCTAATTCTTAATACCTTCTAATATATTCATTTTGTTCTTCCAGTATGGAAGAATGTGAAGCTTTGTGTACGAGGCTGGCAATTATGGTAAATGGCCATTTTAAATGCTTAGGCAGCATACAGCATTTAAAAAATAGATTTGGAGAAGGCTACTACATAACAGTAAGAACTGAACAAGGTGAATTGGAAACTATCAAGCGATGGTTTCGAAAAACCTTTACTGATGCTCGTTTAAAGGTTAGTAAGTATATGCAATTAATTACATATTTTTTTATTTATTACACTAGAAAATTATGCAAAAAATTCATTAGTCTTCTTAAATGTTAAATTTCTTAATCTTTAAGTCAAAACAGATTTTTTTTATTATTATTATTGAAAATTTTTATAATGTGTTTTATAGGCAAGATGCATATATGAAGATTTATATAATTTAAGACAAATTTGTATATAATAATTGCTAACATTATATAATGAAGTTACAGACTCCATAAATTGACTACCAGAATGTTTATTATTTTTTAGAATAGTTAAGTGCAATATATATGTAATAATTAATTCGATGTAAGTTTCATCACTTAATGTGTTCTATTAGATTAGGATGATTTTTCAAACATAATATTGATTTGAAGCAGATGTTTCGGTATGAAATTGTAAAAGTTCAATGAATATCTAGCAATAAATGTTAAAGAAAGCTCTTAATTACAAAAATTAAGCTTAAGATTTTTAAATATGTATTTAAATAATTAGTTTTATTAGCATGAACTTTGTGATTAAGTTCCCAAAAGAACTTTATATTATTATAAATACTTTATATATTGAACTTTATTACATAATTTATGTGATATTTATATATTGTTCCCAAAAGAACTTTATAGTGGTTACATGTGTACTTTTCTTTCTTTATTAGGAGCAACATTATAATTTGTTACAATTTGAACTTAAATCAGGTTGCATATCATTAGCATATGTGTTTTCAAAGATGGAGTCCGCTCTTCAAGATTTGCCTATTGAAGAATACTCTGTCTGCCAAAATACTTTAGATAATGTAAGTATTAAAATTTTGAAGTGCTTTAATAGTATGATTGTAAATTAATTTTAGTGCATTCCGTAATATATGATATTGCTGTTTTCCCTTGTACTTAAATATTTCAAGAAAATTACTGTTTTTTTTTAACTTTTGGGGGTGGGAAGTAATAATATTAAATTTAAGAGTATTTATCTGTGATTAGTCAGAAATTTTGTTTACAAATTTTGTCTGTGTACTTGCAGATGACTTGCAGCATTTAGTAAAATACCAGTGTGTGTGTTTTGCTGTACATATTAATCCATGTAACAAGAGATATGTACAGGTGTTCTCTTGTTTTCGAGTGAGATACATTCCTGAAAAGGTCTTTAAATCATATTTGAGTCCATGATGAATATCAAGTACTAAATAATATTATGACTGCTGTATGATATTAACAATAATGCAGTGTAGTTCTGTAATATAATACTGTAATAAGAAGTATAATACTGTAGTACTGTAATAAGAAATTACAGGAACTGTTCTGCTGATTTTTTATTCAAACAAACAGAGCATAAAAACAAATTCGTGCAGTACATTCAGGTAGAAAACAGGAGATATTTAAAAGAGCTTGATAAATTACACATCAAACCTAATGTTATCTCAACATCTTATTTCCTAGAAGGGATATTTTTATAGGTAACTTAAACTGAAAGATGATGGCAGTGATAATATTGTGGGATCATGCCCATAAAGTGAATATAAACTAGCAAAACTGAGTAGAAAAATTAATTGTAAAGGCGCAATATCTATAACCAAGTGTACAGAGAATGCTGCTAGTTGTTGGTATAAAGATGCTACACCCGTGAACTGCTTAAGGTCTATTTACATAAACAAGAAGCATATTGTCATAGTTTTAGTTTAATTATTAATTATCTCTTTTGAAGAATATTTGGAACCCTGTAAGTTGGGTTTTCCATAACTCAAGGGTTCTTTTTAACAGAAAATATTTACTAATTGAAGATAACTTTACAATAATTTCAAACTATTATTATGGCATTTATATATCAGTACTTCTCATTTGGAACTATTGAATATTTAACGACGCTTAATTATGATCTCCAATTCTGGTGATCTTCGGAACATAATTTGCACAGTTTGTTTTGTTCAATAAACTGTGTAAATTATTTTCAACTTGTGCGCATCTTGAAATTAAGGAAAATAATATTAGTGTAATTCAAATTTCATGCAATTTCTGAAGCTTTACTCTTTCTGATATATCAAATCATAAAGATTTGCATTAGTTTTCTAACAGTCGGAAGGTTTGCTATGCAAATAGATTAAAATTGTAATGAATGTTAGAATTTTTTATGTAGATTAATTTGTTAAGATTATACATTGAAAGCACTTTTTTTTTCTTTCCAGTGTTTATCAAATTTTGTAAACATTACCTATTTTGCCTTTGAAATTTAAATGATATTTGAAATGTGGTGAAATTTTATGTTTTCGTTTAAAATTTAATAACCTTGAATGTTTTAAATGAACAGTTAATTCTGAAATAATTCAATTTACAATTTTTTTTTAATTAGGCATTCTGTTTTTCTGCATAGGCATCATATCTGCAAAGCGTTTTACACTCTTTATAACCTAACTTCAAAGACACTGTTTTGCAGTTTTTATAATCTAATTTCAAAGGCACTGTTTTGGAATTTTTTATTCAAAAAGCTTAAATTCAATTTCATGTGCTTTTCCATTAAAATTGTAGGATATGTGAAAGCCAGTTGATTGGCAGGAAAATATTCAACAACACAATATGCAAATAATAAGTACCTGTAGTAATACCACATGCAGTCAGTATAAAAGAGAAAAAGAGAAGACACTTTCATATGGGAATCATGTTTCCTTCTTATTACTCTGACTATAAACTGTAGAGATTGTTTCAAATAAGCAATCTCAAAACATGTGCCCAAATTTGACGTGGAGAAATAAAAGTGTAGTGTGACTGAAGGTAGATCAGTGCAATAGGCAAAGCCACAACAAAACTCAGGAGATATAGTTCATGCAATAGTAAGGCATGTTTGCTAACACAGTCTTTAAATATGGACTGTTCTGGTTGAGGTTTGAAGCAGTGGCCACAGAGCAGCTGCCATTGTTTGTTTGCATTGCAACTATTCCTTTCCCTGCCACTAATTGTACTGCAATATAATTTGTGGCTACAGTGGTGTGTTAAGGGATACACGTAAATACATGACCAACATGACATCATCTTGTCAGACAAATCCCACTCTTCCATTCAACATCGTGATGAATATGTGTGCGTAGGTGCCACAACGGGTGATACTTACTGGAATCTTGCAATAGGCATTGTCCTACTGGCCAACACTGGAAGTTATATTATCAAGTAGTATTGGATATGAGTTCCACTGACATTTGATATCTGTATCTAGCACCTTGATTTATCGGCATTACATTAGAGATATGTTATGGGCTTTTATGCTTTTGTTAGACAGCTGTACGATATTCCTGAAGCTGTCTATGAAAAATGTTACTCATGACCATTTGTCATGCTTGACATGTAACACATAACACATCAGCTAGTATGTTTGTCATATCTTTTTTGATTGAACTTGTCTGTTCAAGAAACATTCACATTAGCAGAACAAAGATCACCAGTGGCCACAACAAATGAATTCTGACAGGGAATTGCAGTTGCCTAAACTGCAAGACCCTGATATACCATCCCAAGTCTCTGACTTTTACTTTACTATTAAACAACACTTCTTCCTGATGATCTTACCATACATATTCTGATTATTCATATTATGTGGCATTTTAATGATTTCATCTTCAAGGAAAATAAACTTAGTTTCACTGGATCTTGCACTGATTAGTGTTAATGGTAATCTATTAGTGCACATCGTTCCTAGAGTAATCAGTGTCATTCATTTGAGTACTTTTCTAACTGCTGAAACATCATCAAATTATAACATTCTAAACTTAAAAATTCCATTTTGTGTGTTAAAAGGATAATGACTATGTTTTGTTTCAGTTGGGCTTTCATGTTCTGAATATATACTAAAAGATTTGCCTTAATTTTACTAAAGTATCCTTTGCATTTATATTATTAATTGTAATTTTGAACTAATTACATTTATACAGCTTATGAGTGTGCATTAGGCTGCCTTATTTATTTATTCCTCCTCCCAAACTGACTGTGAAGTTCAATTTCTTGTAACTATCAAGTTTTATTGGACTCATAGTTGTCATTTTCATTTTCATTAATTTATTACAGGTATTTATAAATTTTGTGAAACAGCAGTCAGATGGAGTTCGTGATCCCTTTCTCATTCCTCAGCCATTTTCTTCTTTACCGACTGACTTGGAAGAATCTTTGGATGACACGCAAGATGTAGCTTGTCATTTAAGTCGATCTCAGGTAAGTTTTCTATGCAAATTTTAGTTAATGGCGTATTATCCAAAATTATTTGTAATTTTTAACTCCAGTCACTTAAATTAGCTTTGAAAATTGTTTTTCACTTTGAACAAATTGATATGAAATTTCTACATCATAACACAAATTAAAATGCAGATTTTATAAGTATTATAGTAAAGATAAAGTCTTACAAAGATTTTTCTGCAACTAATAATAATCTTTATAAGTTACTGAAAATTTCTTAGGAATTTTTTTTTAATTTAAACTTTTATGTGAAGAAAAGTAATATGCTTATAAATTATTTCTTGTCTTGGAAAAAAATATTGGAAGTTCTTAAATTTTATATTCGCAAAAATTGCCTTACTTTTTAAATAAAATTTAATTTTTTTTATCAATATCTTTCAAATAGAAAAAAGTCAGAAAATGTATTTTTATATGAACTAAAATTTGAGTATGTTTGAACAAGAGGTATGTATGGAAATCCGTATTTCCTAAAATAACTAATGTTTGTAAGAATTCTGAAAATTATGGCCTGTGAATACTGTATGAAAAGTATACTTTATATTAGTTTTAGCACATAGTGTCTTTGGTTATCATATTAATCACTGCAATGGCATCTGTTGCGTAGCCTTGTAAAAGTCATTCTGTAAAAATGAATATTAGCGCTGTGCCTACTGTGTTAAATAACTGTATTAAATTGTTCAAATTGATTGAATGTTTTTAAAGCAAGGTCTTTTGAATACGGTGGTATATCGTAACTTTAATTAGATTAAGCAATTCTTCTTTGGACAAGATGTTATGTCATTTCATGAATGGTAATTATATATTTGATTCTGCATACTTTTTGGAATGGCACTGTGATATTTATCTTGTTGGAATGCTTATATTTATCCATCAAAAGAGAAAATTTTTACACAAAAGTACTCTTGGCCTCTTCTGTTGGATTAAACAACATTTAAAATGGTGTGTAATCTGCACATATTTCTTCTAGGACTGTGGTATTACCTGTTCTGGCAATGATCCAGTCATAAATTGTTGGGGGCAAGGAACCACAAATTAATCATGACAATCCAGATGGTTTCCAATTTTCAGTATTTTAGGGCAAGTTAAAAATAATTTATTCAAGCAACTTTTCACTCTTGCATGCCACGCTCTGCATGCAAATAGCTTTCGTAACTGTAATTATAGTGATAGTCAATTCATGCCCTTCTCTTTCTAGTGAGGTTGCAATTAAAGCATGCATACAACTAGTATTGCCACTCTGTGTTTTGTTGGAAGGAATAAGACAATAAAATTTTAAAAGAACTGAAAAAATATAAATAATTTTAATTTTATTGAATGAATTGTGATTCATGCTTAGTATTTCATATTAAACTAGCTATCATTTCTGAAAGGAAAAAAGACTACCTGTTGATCGTGTTCATGCTTGGTATTTCATTTTGAAAAAGTTAGTATTTCTGAAAGAAAAATAGGTTAATAATTATGTTTTCTTTCGAATTGTTATTATATGTTGTTATAATCCTCAAGCTGCAGAATCTGTATTCATCATCAGTAAGAAGAAGAACCTCATTTTTTCTCTTTCTTTGGTACATGGATTTTATTAACTTGTTTTTGGTACTTTATTTTTTATCGTGCATAAGAAAATGAAATATGTCAGCAAAATACCAGCATTTCATTGCTTCTCTAGTAACCATCTTATTTACAGTATTAATCACAGCAGATCTAATATTTTTATGTAATTAATTTCAGTTCTAAAATTACTGAAAAAAGTTGATGGATGTGTGAATGTCAACATTTCTATGTGAGATGTGACATAATATTGCACAATCAATATGTTACATGAAATGCTTCTGGATATTTTCTTTAGGAACTTTCCCTGTGTAATGAAATTAATTCTGAACTAAAGTTTAAATGTTTGTGCCAGTATAGGCCATCCAAGGAGACATGGATCTCTCATTTTGGTGTGATCAGAATTTGCCCAATATAATAGCACGATGAAGTGACTTTTGCAATACTTTAAATGTTTAATCATTTCAATCTGTTGCTGTTTTATATAATGTTGTATATAATAGGAAAGAGTATATTTGTATTGCTGTTATATTAATTATAAAAATACAGATAGTTTCTGTTTGCTGTTAAAAGAAATTTTTTCCTTATTTAGAAATTTTCTGTTGAAATTTTTTTGTACATCTTATTTATTAGTAGTGAAATGTAGATTTCACGAAAAGTCCCTTTAGGTCAAGATCAATCTATTTCTCTATTAATTCTTCTGGAAGTTCTGCCATCATTAAAGTACTTATTTCTTGGACTTCAGGCATTGTTTTAAATGAAATGAATAAAATCCAGATAGTTACTTAAATTTATTTCTTTTAAGAAATATACTAATTGAGAATTTATAAAAGTATAAATGATCTGAAATATATAGGAAAGGTCATTAACTCTCCCTTGTGGATTCTCCACTAGTAGCGAAGTTGACATTCGCAGTAAGATTAATCAAGATTCAAAGAAACATCTGCCTTATTATTTTCTAGTCAAAATTTATATATGATGACTGCCCCTATCTAAATTATTCCGGCCCTTTATTTGGCGCAAAATTAGAGCTTCTGACTTTTTACCTTTTTTCTCAGTGTGAAGGCACTTATCCTAAGGCTTTTTGGCTTTTCAGAAGTCATTAACCTTATTAGAACATCCCCTCTTTTGATGATTAAATTTAAACTCTTTGATGGTGTGGAGGTACAGGCATTATTCTGCCAAAGTACTCCGTAAATATGCACTTCCTTGATCCTAAAATATATTGTTTTAAATACAAAACTAAAGAGTGGCAATACTGTAATTTTTTGCTAGTAAGCAATGATGCTAAAAAAAACTGCACTTTTTATTTGAAAGAATTAGTTTTAGAGCTTAGATTTTTGTTTATTTAGGTAAAATATGTTTCAGTCTACAAACTTTAATGTTTTTAGCTAAATGAATATTTATTTCACATTGCTGAATCATTAAAATTTATAAATGTATTATAGGAATTCAGTTATAACTTATAAGAGTTATATTTTTTGTACTACTTGACATTATATTCTTTAATAATTCAATAATGCGAAGTTCTATACCAAAAGTTTAAAAGTTGAATTACACTATTTTCATTTTGCATACTTAATAAATATTATTTTGATAAAATGTTTTGAAATAATCTCATACAAATATTGTTTTAATAAAATATTTTGGAATAATCCTGAGATTTTCTACCCAGACTAATGGTCAAGCTGTTGTTATACCTTAAAAAATATACTTTTCTGCGAGTAAGAAATTGCACAATATGTATTAACTCTAAACCTACCAAAAAAGATAAATATGGTTGCAAATTAAAAACAAAAAATTTGAACACAAAATTTTACTTTTTTGAATCTTGAATATAATACGACAAAATATGTTATTGATTATTCAGTATATAAATTTTAAGATTTTAGATTTCAGTTTATATATCATTCACAAAATCATGCCATATATGTTGTTTTCTTTTTTCTCTCCAGAGCCGCCTTGCATTTATTCACATGGATGCAGAATGTTAATTCAAAACTTGTTCCAGAGCTCTCTTATCAATTATTGATATGAAGAGAAGAGCAATATAGTCATTATGTGCTATTCAGAAATTTCTTGAGAGAGTTTCATGTCTAGTTTAAATTGTTTCTCTGTTGTGTGGTTGCATTTATATATTTGCACAAGAGCTTCTCATTTGTGATTGACTCTTTTTTTTTTTTTCCATTTTTATTTTCTTTTGTTTAAATGTAAACTGTCTTGAAATCAAGTCTTTCCTAGTACAGTAGTAATTTGATTTAATAAGATTGTGATTCTTTATTCTGTGTACAGTTTGTACATTGTGATATATTTTATTCATCATATAAAATTTGAATTATTTAAAGAAAAGAAAAATATCAAATTATTTCAATGTTTTAAACTTGTGCTTCTGCTGAATGGCATGTTTACTTAAGCCACTGAATGACTGTAAGTTTTACTGCCTTTTGACATTTTCAATCACATATTTTTAATAAGATTCATTAAAATATTGTGTATGATTCCTTCATACTGTTTTATGAAAACTTTTTTAGATTGTTGTTAGATATAATCATAATGTGCTATTTTGTGTAAATATGTGGCATTTTAGTATGATTTCTTCTAATTAAAGGAGAAATATCAATATACTATTTCTTAAAATATAATTTTACATGTTTTCCATAAAAGTTTCTTTACTTTATTTCAAAAATATTGTGGCTGTTTATTCAGAGAATGTATTTTGTAAATATTGTTCTAATTTTTTCATTTGGTGCTAGAAGTCTTTTTATGGTCTTTAAAATAAACTAGGTTTTGTGCAATATCTGTTACTATATTTTTTTTGTTCCTTTATGTGCTTGTCAGTTCTTAAAAGCGTTGTTTTTCAAATTACTTTGATATTATAATGTGGCAATTATTTTTTATAATGCATGAAATTTAACTTTCGTTGTGGCCAGGCCTTGATCGATTCATTTATAAAGAATTGTATCGGATTTATTAGCTCCATTTGTATAATTATTTATTTTTCTATGTTTTCATAACCATATATTTATTAGGATGATGATGATTATATCATTGAAGAAAATAATGGAGCAGAATATTTCAAATATTAAGGTGATATGCACACAGTGGCAATAAATCCCATAACCAAGTAACTGTGGTCATGCCACTCTGAGAGTTGAATGAAGGAAAAAGTTTGAAAGTTTCATTACGTAACTGTAAATAGTTGGTTTTATTCCTTGAAATTCTTGTGAAAGCAGTTAAAAATATTAGTATATGTCCATTAATATAAAACATTAACTCATTCATTTTAAATTATTTGCACAAGCGGTTTAACTATAGTTTACTTTTTTAATTATTTACCTAGCACCTTTAATACACTGTAAAGCTGTTGAGTTCAATACTTTTTAAATTCTGAATCACTGAAGCCTTTTTTCTTAATAAATGTGAGATTTTATAGCATGCACTAAAATCCTTTTAATAGACCTGTTATAGTTAATAGTTTTTACTTATCACCAGTGTAAATGCACATGGACAATATTGTGAAGTAGCATAATAGTTTTTAATGTGACCTACTTTGTGTACTGAAATTTGCAAAGTATTTAACATAAGTTTCAAAACAGACTAATTTTCTTTTCCAGTTTAATACTTTATTTTCTTAATATGTAATTTTTTAGATATTTATGTATGCATGTATAATGTATATTTATGTAAAGAATGGTTGTGTATTTTATATAAGGTAAATTACGTCAAGTTTGCAGTATATATACATATTCTGTTTCCAGTGATCAGATGAAAATGTAACTTCATTTATATGTAATGTAAATTTTTTTTTCAATATTAATGCTATTACAATTATAGTGTAGCAAAGTAAAATTTTTATCTTTTTACACTGCTGCAAATTAAAGCCATCGGACATTTTTTTATCGCATGAAAAATTAATTTTTTTTTCTATTTATTTAATTGCAGTAAAATTTTTTTATTTAATAGCAGTAACCTCAAATATTGAAAAACCAGTTTAATTATTTTTACAAATGGTAGTCTTTTTTTTTAAAGTTATATGCATGTTTTATCAGTAATTTTTTTATCTAATTTACATATCAAAATTATGAGGTTTTATATCATAACTTTCTCTCATCCATTTACAGTTTATGTAATGCACAATTTAAGATTTCATTTGCTATCTGATTTTGGGCATATTTCATTCAAGATTATGCATTCACTTTTTGCAGTATCTAGAATCACTTGCATTAAGTCTTGATATATAATAGAGAAACATTTATAAATAAAACTTTGGGGAGAATCAGTTAATTAATTGTGCTTGAAACACATGTAAAAGCATTCCCAGCTGTAACTGAAAAAACATTTAAATATAATATTATTTGAAAGAAAGTGCTTGCAAAAATTATACTGATATGTGAGGAGCATATCTAAAAATTATCTATAATTCAAGCAAATAAACCTTTATTTTTTCCCTAAATCTTACATTCTAATAAGAATATTGCATGGTTTCCCCTTCTCATTCTGTGTTTCAGTATACTTGTAAACTGAAAATATGATTTAATGTACCAATTTTGGGCAATTTTAATTTATAAATATGAATTGTTTTTACATAATTATATATTGTTGTTTTCCAGTGCATAATTTCATGATCAAAGTACTACATTCTTTAGTAGTAAAAATTAGTGCATGTAAATATGATTGTACAAACACATTTGCATGAAATGCTACCAGTAAATTCACCATTGTCGTGGTGTGAAACTGTCGTACATTAATGTAAATTTTTTGAACTAGTTTCGGTGCTTGTACTGTGGTGTTTATAGCAAACTCCTCAGTAAATGTTGGTTTTTATAAAACTTTTGTAAAAATGAGCTTCAGCAGCTTTTCGTCCATTGATTCTGTCATTCCCTTCCTCACTTCGAATAGGAAATTAATTGAAGTTACTGTCAACAGGTTTCTTATTCCAAAAACACAATTTATTAATTTTAGAATTTTTAACCTATAGATGAAATACATTACATTAGAAAAATGTCATTGTTAATTATATATAAATCGAGAGCAGAATAATTATTTTAGCACTATTAAAATAGGGCTTCAACATCTATTTTTGTTTTCCCTTTTACTTATAAAAGTCAGTAACACGCTGAATAAGATGAAAGATATAATGTGTCTAAATATACATATATCTTAAAAGTTACCAAAAATATAAATGTTGGTATAAAATTTTTAATTTTTTAAATATAAATTTCAAGTTTAGAATACGGTATATTTAAATATAGACAAAATAATAATAATAAATTAATTTTATGTTGGCATAGATTTTGAATCTGTGAATTTTAATTGATTTCAAGGGTGACCAGACATAGATCCTACTTCTTCTAAATCAAAAACATTTTGTGCTGATATGAATATATGAAATATTCATGCTCATATGACTTTTTTTCCTCCGGAAGATGAGGGGCCTATGTATGATTCCCCCTTTCTTCCATGAAATCATCAATTCTCAATCTGTGCCAAACTGATGTTGCTTTTTTTGCCTAATTTTGAATTCTGTGTTGGTGTATTTCTCTTCTCAATAAATTCTTTATGTGTTCTGAAGAATTATGACCTTTATACCAACTTTTCTCGGCAATATTATAAATATTAAAATTTTGTAGCAAAATTATGATAGGCTTAGAAAGTGCTAAATAAGTAAAGAGAAAATATAAAATATATTTTCCTGAAATAATTTGAATAGTAATTAGTTGTATCACCTTGAATTTTAATTTGTTCTAAAGGTTTGCATTAACCTGCTCAAATTTCATCTCAAAGTATTAGTTGTAGTGTAAGTGTATGTAAATGATCAATTTTGCTAATTTCTGTCATTTTTAATAGCTATTTAGTCTCTGGAGAAATATTTACATTATTGATGAGAGAGATAAGGAAACATACTTATTTCGTTATGTTTTTCACTGTGAATGAGCACATTCATTCCACATTTTTTTTACTCTTTTTTTTTATGGTACCAAGTGTTGCATTTTAGTTTTGAAACATTTTATGTACTTTATTTAATCTTGGTAGATTTAGTCTCATTGAGGCAGAAGTACTATTTATTATATTTGATATCATCAGGCTTTTTCCGTATAGGAAAAAAGAGTTCTATTGTGATGTTAACTTTGAAACTTCTGTGCAATGCAAATGAGAAATATGCATATCTTGGATACCTAAATATCATCTTATTTAGGACCTATTTTTATGTGTCTCTTATTTCAACATAAAGTGCTATAAATATATGTAAGGAAAAAAGTAAGCAATATTATGTACTGACTTTAAATCTAGAATATTCTCTTAACTCTCCTTTTTGCTAATGTCAATTCCCTTCTTCTAAAATCTGTACCTGCTTATAATAATTCGCTCTAAACTACATCATTTCAATAATCTTTTTTATATTATTCTTACATAATGCTAATGATGTAGATATTAATTTTAAATATAGGAACCGAAATTTAAAATTAACCAGTCGGAATGAAGCTTCAGTGGAATTTAAGTTTTCATCTTGAAAACATCACTTTCTTTCTTTCTCTTTTCTATTTTCATTTCACTTGATGCATGTTACTCTTAGTTCATCAAAATTAATTTATATAAAGGCACAAATATGATCAAGAATAAACGGATGCGCAGATTGTGCTGGTTACACTGTGAAGTTCATGTTAAAATATGCTTCCGAAGAATAAAAAATTGTTAAATTTTCCACTGTGACTGCTAATATCTTTCACGCTTTTACTAATATGACACATAATTTTTGAAACTATGGTAACCAGATCAAACTCGTGAGCATTAATTGTGATGTTATTGAGCTAATTAATTGTTCTTGATTATTTATTACAAAAGCTTGGGAAATTAAGCATTTTTAGAAAACTTCCCATTTTCATTCTCTCCAGGAATTGCGGAATTACTGTTTTTTTTTTTTTTTATTTTTTAATTTTGTGCTCTTATTTATTTATTTAGTATTATTCTTTTTTGTTATTTACTGAAATTATTGTTTAAGTATTGC
>KK120178.1:274889-293517 GCA_000611955.2 Stegodyphus mimosarum | reverse complement strand
AAAAAAAAAAAAAAAAAAAAAAGGAAAAAAGAAAAAACGAATATTTTATTGTATAATAATAAGTGATAAAACATTATGTTAAGTGTGGAGGGAAAAAGATGTGAGTTTTAATTCATATATTTGAATTGTAAAAATTTGCCTATTTTCATTTTCTGCCTAATCAAGAGCATTGAAAAATATATTTTGTACAAACCCTGAGATTGTTCAGTGTTTTATATGATCTGATGCTGTATTCTAAGCTCCCATATTTAAATATCTGTTCACAAGGTAAAATATGCAATATTAATAAGCTTTGATACTAATGGTGTTCATTGTGAAACTGTTCAGTGTGCAATTTAGATTTGCTCTCGGGAAAGAAAAATTTTTAACTTTAACTCAACATTTTTTTTTAAATCTGACAAAAACTATCACTTAAAACTTTTCTTTTTCAACTCATAATTTCTCGGAATTTCTTACTTTGCAATATAATGCCCTATTTATTCATATTTCTTAATTAACCATTTAACATGCTTTTAAAACCCAACAAAACAACATATGGTACTTTATATTTGAAAAATGTCTCAGGTAAACACTTAATTTTTTTAAATATTTTTATGGTAAGAAACATTTTTGTAACTGGAAATAAATTAAATATCTTTGCAAGTTTCACGTCAAAATACACCAGATGCTAATCTTTCTATTCTGTTGAATTCAGAAATAAAGTGTTACTTTCAGTAAGTTTGCAGAAAAGTATTGCTTATTATTTTTTATCCATACTTTCCAAATTATGACTACATATTTTTTTTAATTTAAATTTGTACTTTGTGAAAACTTTTCAAAAAACAGTAAGTAGATTTAATTATTTATTTATTTTTTAATATAATGCAACGAGAGTTTAAAAGATTTAGTGCATTCACTACTCCAGTGCAAAGTCACAAATCGGATTAGATTTTCATGTAGAATACTGTAGTAAAAGATGGATATTATATAACCATTAGCTGTGCTAGTTTCCAACCACCTCATGATCTCAGTTGCTTGCTGAAGAAGTTTCCTGTATAGTTGCATAAGTCAATTTTTTTTTTCACATCCATTCACTTAATTGAAATTTCATTGATGACCTATATATACTTTTTTTCTTATTCAATTTGTAGGAAACTAACACATCTTTCAGTTAATTTTGCAGTTTCTCAATAAAACCCATTTATCAACTTAAAACCTTTTTTCAAGTTTCACTTAGCAGTGTTTCTAAGTCTATTCAAGCTTATGTTGTATACATACATATATAAGAGCCAAATACTGTCTCTCTGTAGTCCACTGGAGTTCCATTCTTGTCTGATTTGCATGTGATTAGTTTTTTGTATAATTTTGTGTTAAAGGTACGTTTATAATTGTTTTACAGCTCCGGTTATTTCTTAAGAAGTAAGTCCTTTAATTTTAGATTTTGTAAACTTAAAATTGAAACTTTTTGCTAATTTAAAAAATGTATGCAGCATTTTAAAATCTAACTGCTCTTATATGTATTACAAATTTCTTCTTTGCTTTAAATTGAGGGTAGGTTAAGAAAATTCCATACATGCATCTTTCTTAATATAATGTACATATAGCAAATATAATTCTAAAATTATTCTCCAGACTTCCAGAAGATGTAAAGATTACAGATTTTTATCGGAGCATATTGTGTTAAATTGGAAGTATTTTTTCTAATGGTAGGAAGCTGGAAAATGTAACCTTTCCAAAAAGATTCAAAACAACACGGACATGCCTGCAATTTTCTAAACCCTATGACGAAAAGTGGAGGTAATGAAATTTTAATGTCAGTACGATAAAGTAATTAGATTATATTTGTGTATTTCTTCATCAGAAGAATCCAAAATATGCTTTCTCATTTCATCCGTGCTTTATTTACTTGAATGGGATATTAAGAACTTCAGTATGAAACTGTTTTATTGTATATCCATGAGAAATATTAAATTTGTTTTCTCTGTTATGTTTATTTTTTCATTACCTCTTAACACTTTTGTTTTTTTATTTTGAATGTGATTATTGTAATATATATTTAGATGCTGGCAACACTTAAAACTGTAATGGTCAGTATAAAATAATTATGTGACAGACAAGCATTACACGAAGAAAGAGGACTTTGAAGCTACCTTATGGGAATAGAAATTTACGTGTTGAGAAAATGTGAATGCATTTAGAAGGATTAATTGACTTTAGAATGATTTAATTAAAAATTGGTTTAAACACATACAGGCATCCCAAACTGCTAATCCTCCCGATAAATGCGAGAAAATCCTATGTGTGCTTTTTCTTATCTCCCACTCATCCTATTTTTAATTTATCTGAATTTAGATCACCCGTTTTTAATATAAATCGGAAAGAAATGTCACGAGGAAAGTAATTGCTGTTATGAAAATATTGATTTGAGCCCAAAAGAAAAGATGCTAAGGGAACGAGAGATTTATTTTCCATATATTTTTTTAATGATTTTTAGAATGTTTTTTCTGATTGATTTTTATTGAGTCTGATGTGTACTATTTTAGAAATTTTATTAAAGTTATTATTAGGTTAAAGCATTTTATTAAGACATAACTAAGGTCTGATAGATAAATATTTGTATTTCATTTTGCTTTTAATTTGCTGATGGTTGCATTACTAATTTTAACTGCATGATTATATGCATATTAATTGCTATTTTTATAGTATTTGAAACCATTTTGTAAAATAAATTTCCCCATTCTCGGGTTTCTGTCAATATAAAATTAAACAGTAGAATTGAATTAGCCCAAAACCCCTTAGTATTTTATTCGTTATTCTAAATTTATTTTAAGTTGTGCTGTTTAGTCATCCAAACCATGTTTTAAATCAGTTTAAATCATGCTTTTTAAATCAGATTTGTTAGTTTGAAGGCTTTTCGAAGTCCTGTCGTTGCGGTGCACAGAAAGCACCCAGTTTTGGTCAACTATAGGCATCTACGCCATTGTTCTTCTCAGTACTTTAGAATTATAAATATCCACATCATCTAGATTGAAATAAATGATAATATGATGGTGCGAGGTCAGAACTACGAGGGTAAGCTGAAAAATAAGTTTCCCCTGTCGACTGTGGTCAGAGTTGTGTATGAAAGTCAAAAAATAGAATGAGACATTAAAGATATGGCATACCTTTATTTTTCCACATAGGTACCAAGTACATTGAGACATTTGTCATATCTCTTGATAAACTTCAAAAAGCCCTCCATGAAAAAATCAGGGCTTTACATATGGAAGAAGTGTTGAACGGCTTGTTTCATTTCAGTATTGCTTCCAAAGCGCCTTCCCCCGAGATTTTTCTTCAAAGCCGGAAACAGATGGAAATCGCTTGGTGCGAGATCAACTGTATGGCGGATGGTGTAGGCGCTCCCAACCAAGAGTTGCAATATGGTTTTGCGTTGCCATCGCCGAATGTGGTCTGGCATTGTCATCCAACAGCAGAACGCCAGATGTGAGAAAGCCAGGCTGCTTTTTCCGAATCGCCTCTTTCAATTTCGACAGGGTGTCACAGTAGCGCGTAGCATTGATGGTTCCAACCTCCAAAAAGTCCAGCAACAAAACTCCTTGGGCATCCCAGAAAACTGTGAGGAGCACTTTACCTGCAGAGGGAGTTGTCTTGAACTTCTTTCGGACAGGTGATGACGGATGTTTCCACTCCATAGATGCGGCCTTCTATTCTGGCGTGAAATGGTGGACCCATGTTTCATCCCCCGTCACAATCCGAAACAGAAAGTCATTGCCATCTTCATGGTAACGCACGAGATGTTCCAGGCTGACCCCCATGCATTGTTCCTTGTGTGCCGAGGTCAATTGTCAGGGCACCCATCGTGCTGACACTTTTCTGTATCGAAGAATGTCGTCGATGATGTTTTGAGCTCGCTCATGTGAGATTCCAAGTTCTTCCACTACTTCATCGATGGTGATACCCAGTTCGCTCTAATCCTGCCATCCACCTTCCTGACATTTGCATCTGTAGTGGCCGTGCGCGTCCGTCCAGCTCTCGGTATGTCCTCCACTTGCTGACGTCCATCACTGAATGTGAGACACCATCTCCGCACCATTTGCTTCGACATCACATCTGGCCCATAGACTTCCACGAGGCGGTTATGAATTTCTGTTCCTGATACTCCACGTGCCCATTCATAGTGGATAACAGCTCTCACTTCCTCCTTTGACCACGAATTCAAAACGCACCTTCTCTCAATACCTACCGGGGCTCAAATGAGAGGCTGGTCTCCGCTTTGCGCAGGCACTGCAACAGCACCATCTGCTTGATTTGCAGCGACCTCTACCCAATGGTGTATTGGTGACTTACGCGTTTTCCTGCTGTGTCGCCTTTCGCCCATAGCCGTTCAACGCTTCTTCCATATGCAAAGCCCTGAATTTTTCTTGAAGGACTTTTTGAAGCTTATCAAGCGATATGACAAATGTCTCAACGTACTCGTACGAGAATAATAAAATAAAGGTATGTCATATCTTTAATGTCTCATTCTATTTTTTGACTTTCATACACAAATTGTAGAGACATTAGGTTAATTACAAGCAGGAGAGATGAAAAATATGCACTGCCTTCGCCGGGGATCGAACCACGGACCTCTGAAATACCGGCTCAGTGTGCTGACCATTACACCACAAAGGCACGCTAAGAATGTGGAAGATATACCTTATAAACTCTGACCACAGTCGACAGGCGAAACTTATTTTTCAACTTACCCTCGTATATGGGGATGCAACATCACTTTCCAACCAAACTCCGACTGTCGTGGTGGAACATGATTCCTTTTCTCTTTGTATGCTTCCAGTTTCGTAAGTTGTTGTCAGTAAACATCTGAGTTGATCTTAATTTAGATGTCAAACAACAAACAAAGATCAGTGTTATATTTGCAAATTTTCATAGGACTAGTTTCGATAGTTTTACAGAACCATCATCCTCAGTTGCCAAAGCGCAAATGAACAAGGTAAGATAAAAATGGCTGGACAGGAGTTAAGCTACTGGCGCCATCTGTTGATGCACAAGAAAACTAAAACATAATTCCCTTAAAGTCTGCAAGTACTTTGGCAGCTGAGGTTGATGGTTCGGTAAAACTAACGAAACTAGTCCTGTGAAAAGTTGCAAATATAATGCTGATTTTTGTTGTTTGACTTCCAAATTAATATTTGTTCGGCATGTTATTTTACCATAATCCGAGTTTATCATTTGGTTTCTTGGAAGCAGCTCAAAATAAACACCTTTGTAATCCCATCAAATTGACAGCATGATATTTTTCTGGTGCAATTTAGCTTTCAATATGATTTGTGCTGATTCATCATGCTTAGACCAATATCTTTTTTGATTAATTTTATTATAAACGAGCTATATTTTTCATCACCAATGATAATTTATTTCAAAAAAGAATCAATTGCATTAATGTTTGAAATGCGTACTGCAAGTATTGATTCGTTGTGTTAAGTGAATTTCATTCAGTTTATGTGGAACCCAAATATTGAGCTTCTTAACGAGTCCAGGACATCTTACGTGATTTTCAGTTGTTGAGTGTGATACATGTAACCTTTTTGCGATCTCTCGTACAGTTATATGGTGATTCGATTCAATTCTGTCATCATCAAATTCAGAATTTCGGCTAGAACGTTAGTCGTCTTGAAGTGAAAAATCTCCAGAATGAAATTGTTTAAACTAATTCTGACACATTCATTCTCTTAAGCAATCAGTATATGTCTAGGACTAATACTTTAATGCATTAAATGGTTACACTTGAGAAATTAATATCAGATTTTACTTAAATTTTTATTTATTTTCAAAGTTTCTGTCACATTGATATCAAGCAATCATGGAATAAATGATATTTATTATGTATAGTCAATAATACAATAAAAATATTTTATCTCTTTTAAATTCTGCTTTCAGAACATAACACCAAAGATAACATACATCGAAACTACTTTATTGCATAAATAAAATTCATTGATCCAAAAATCAGTGATAGAATAAAATCAAGGTGCATCGGGACACAAAAAAGAAGTGAAGGACATCTATTTAAGAACAGACGACACAGTTCATTTCAATGAATTACGAATGTCTGTAGGTGGGGTAAAGAAGCAGAAAGTCATCATTCCTCCAGACATACAGTCCGGACGAGGACTTCTGCAACAGAGTAAGGATCGCAGTTGGACGAGGGACGTCGGTCCTCAAGATAGCCCTTTCCTTCTTCGGCGACTTGTCGTGGAATACGGATACTAGCACCCCGATTAGCCACCCCGGCACTGAAATCGTGGATGCTGGAAGTTTCATGGAAGCCCGTCAGGCGCCGCTCGTTATCTTTACCCTGTTTGGGATCATAGGCTTGAATGTGGCGTTCGTGATGTTTAGAAAGTCGCTCAATTGCTTTTTCAATCTCCCTAGCAAAACAAACATAAAATACTCAAGTTTTTTTTTTTTTTTTTTTTTTGTATAAAATTGATTTTGCAGAATAAAAAAATGGCACTTATCTAATCATCATAATCAAGATCTAAATGATGAAATACTGATTGTCTCAGTTGTCTAATAGCAATTTTATGGCTACAACTGTAAAAAAAGTTTAAGGAAAGGCTGAGAAAAATCATTACATGTGCAGAAAATGACCTATCACTCTAAAATTCAAAGGAAACAAACATCACTTAAGTGCACACTCATGTCCATAAATTAAGGATAATTCGGAGTCACGTGTAAATCGAACTCTAAAATAAATATATCACTACACACATCTTCCAAGAAAAATATGCAAATTTCAGGAAGTAACCAGATGACACCGATGGTACGTCACAATGACGAGCGTGTAAGAGAGTGATATATAATAAGGAATACAGGCAAAGAAGTAAAATTGTTCGCAGGCGCTTTATAAGCATTTCAGTGCAATAACCGAATAGTTATGACACAAAGGACGCATTTGGATGATTTTTTACGTGGTAGAATTATCGGCCATCTGGGAATGTGGGCGTACCCAACTGGAAGTATCAGACGAACTTGGAATTGCCAACTCCAGTGTCATCTCCAGGCTTTGGCAACGATTCCAAGATGATGGTAATGTGAGTAAATATTACAGCACATTTCGCTCCAGAGTTACACTGCCGAACGAGGACCGGTATTTGGCAGTTACTGCCAAAAGAAACAGGCGGAGCACAGCCTCAGACCTGTCTCGTCAGCTCTCTTCGGCCACTAACGGCAATTTCAAGGCAAACCGTGTACAGACGCTTAGGGCAGATTGGTCTATATGCTCGTAGACCTGTCAGGTGCATTCCACTTACTGCAACTCACTGTCGCCTGTGGTTAGCCTGGAGTAAAGAGCATGCAGTGTGGACACCGCAACAGTGGGCTTGTGTGATGTTTTCTGACGAGTCCAGGTTTAGCTTGCAGTGTGATTCTCGCCGGACTTTCATATGGAGAGCTCCAGGTACCTGTTACCACCAAGAAAACATCATTGAATGACACCGATACGGTGGTGCAGGAGTGCTCGTTTGGGGTGGAATTGTTCCGGGTTTCAGAACTGACCTGCATGTTCAAATTGGAACCATGACAAGCCAAATCTATCGGGACATCATTCTGGAACAACATGTACGTTTGTTTCGGGGCGCCGAGGGCGCACAATTTGTGTTTATGGATGACAACGCCCGTCCTCACCGTGCAAACATCGTAAGCGAATGCCTTCAATTGGAGGATATTCACCCGTATGTACTGGCCAGCATTCTCACCGGACTCGAATCCAGTAGAGCACGTGTGGGACATGCTTGCCCGACGAGTTGCAGCCCGTCAACCTCCTCCTACATGTCTTCGGAGAGCATCGCTTTTTGAGTGGTGTAATATCCCCCAAGATCAGATCGACCATTTGATACTCAGCATGCCTAGGCGTTGTGCGGACTGTATTGCATCGTCTGGGAGACATACAATGTATTAACAATCATACCAACCACGTAATATTGGTTTTTTGTAAATAGGTTTTTTTTGTAATTTGCTCCAGGGAGAAAAAATCGCTATGTTTTTTAATAATATCAAACATATAGCATCTTTTTTTGCTCTTTACCTTTTGTTTAATAAATAAGCTTTACAAATAAGTCAAATTTGTTTTGCTTCTAACGCTTCCTTTGCCTGATTTTGCATTAGCCTTAATTTATGGACATGAGTGTAAAAAGCAAAGTTATTTCATTCAAATCAGTCTAGCCATGGCCTGTTAGGCAAGAGAGGTTAAAGACCATTCCTGTTGTTTTTTAAGATTAACTTAGTTTTCTTGTATATCACATTTAAAAGTAACTTTCGAATAATTAGGTTATCTGCTTTTAGTAAGTGATGTCACTCAGAATTCTTTTACTGTAATCAGCCAAAACTGCAAAATTCTCGGCATATTCAGGTCATGCTGATTTTAAGTTCACAATTATTTCACTAAATTAATTTTCCCAAAGGATACCTTTGTATAACCGATATGCATTATGTAATTGTTTTCTAGTAATTCCTTTAATGTTAATTCTCCTTTTCCAAATCCTCTGATTTTAGTAAGCTACTAAAAATTCGTGTCTAGACATTATTTTGGAGATTGGAAAGTAAAACTTTGTGTCTAGAAACAGTGTCATGTATAAAATGTTGAGAACTTGAAATCAAATTACTGAGCTAGAAATGAAATGCAGTCAGCTTACTTGAGTCCATTGTCTTCTCGCATCCGTTTTGTGCTAAAATTGGTGTGCGCTCCCGCTCCGTTCCAATCTCCCGGAATAGGCTTCGGATCAAAAGTTACGACGACACCGAAATCCTCGGCGACGCGCTGCAGGATGAAACGGGCCATCCACAAATCATCTCCGATAGCTACTCCTTCGCTGGGGCCTACTTGGAATTCCCATTGGGCAGGCATCACTTCAGCATTGGTACCACAAATAGGAATGCCAGCATACAAGCAGGCTCGATAATGAGCCTCCACGACGTCTCGGCCGTACACCTTGTCTGCCCCAACACCACAATAATAAGGACCTGAAATTAAAATTTGAGGGAAGAATGGTTTAAATGAATTTTTGGAACTTATTTCTATACATCGCACTTCAATATGTTATTATGCAGAGTTTAGCTTGCATCCCACACAGTTTTGAATCAGTGTATATAATTAATAACTTATTGTGGCCAGAAGTTTCACCAATAATATATTGACACATTGTGTGTGTTATAAATATGTTACAGTCTTACAGAAAAGAAAGCTTGGGAAGAGGTTATGCTGAGGTGTTACATGTTGAATCATTTGTGAGTCAGTATTATCTTATAGAATACAAAACATTGTAAATATACACTGAAGTGACAAAAGTCATGGGATAGCAATATGCAAATATACAGATGGCAGTAGTATCGCCTAGAAAATGTATAAATGCGAAGTGCTTTGGCAGGGCTTTCATTTCTTTTCAAGTTATTCGTGTGAAGAGGCTTTGACGTGATTATGGCCGCACGACCGGAATTAACAGACTTTGAACGCGGAATGGTAGTTGGAGCTAGACGCATGGGTCATTCCATTTCGGATATCGTAAGGGAATTCAACATTCCGAGATCCACAGTATCAAGAGTGTGCCGAGAGTATCTAATTTCAGGCATAACATCCCGCCATGAACAGCGCAGTGGCCGACCACCTGCACTTAACGACCGAGACCAGCGACATCTGCGTAGAGTTGTCAATGTTCACAGACAAGCAACACTGTATCAAATAACCGCAGAAATCAATGTGGGATGTGTCCGATAGCACAGTGCAGCGAAATTTGTCTTCCTTGGGCTATGTCAGCAGAAGACCGACTCAAGTGCCTTTACTGACAGCACGACATCGCCTGCAGCGACTCTTGTGGGCTCGTGAGCATATCGGTTGGTCCCTAAACGAATGGAAAACCGTGGCTTGGTCAGATGAGTCACGGTTTCAGTTGGTAAGAGCTGATGGTAGGGTTCAAGTGTGGCACAGACCCCACGAAGCCATGGACCCAAGTTGTCAACAAGGCCTGTTCAAGCTAACAAGGCACTGTTCAAGCTGGTGGTGGTTCCATAATGGTCTGGGCTGTTTTTACATGGCATGGACTTGGTCCTCTGGTGCAACTGAACCGATCATTGACTGGAAATGGATACCTTCAGTTACTTGGAGATCACTTACAGCCATTCATGGACTTCACATACTCAAACAACGATGGGATTTTTATGGATGACAATGCACCATGTCACCGGGCCACAATTGTTCGCGATTGGTTAGAAGAACATTCTGGACAATTCCAGCGAATGATCTGGCCACCTAGATTGCCCGACATGGATCCCATCTAACATTTATGGGACATCATCGAGAGGTCAGTTTGTGCCCAAAACACTGCACCGTCAACTCTTTCACAATTATGGACGTCTATAGAGGCAGCATGGCTCAATATTCCTGCAGGGGACTTCCAACGACTTGTTGATACCATGCCACGTCGAGTTGCTGCATTTCGCCGGGCAAAAGGAGGACCGACAAAATATTAGTAGGTATCGAATGACTTTTGTCACTTCAGTGTAAGATGTATTTACGGATACTAAAAATCAAAAATGAAAAGAACTGTGAAGATTTATGCAGAAAAACAGTATGTATCTTTAGTAGCAAAGCAAATGTAACCGATACGATTATTTTATGATAGCTTAGCTTATAGCACTAATGAATCATCATAATTATAAAATGTTATGGCATTTCATTCATGTTCTAGAAACATTACTGCTCTGAAAATGGCTGACAAACAGTTCAATGTTTTATATATCAAAGATATGATGTACTGTTTACTGCTTCATGTAACTCAAACATTACACCAGAAATGTGTACTGTTTGAGGTGCACAATTTAAAAAAAATAATAATAAGAGAAATAGGTGAATACTTTGATTGAAATGTCCACTTTACTTGCAAGGTGAACAAGCCTACGTGGCAAGTATCACCCAATTTGTTCAATAGAAAACCGGTCAGTGCACTCTGCTTCTTGAATGTCGTAGTCCTCATTTTTGAACTTTCTGTACCAAGCCTTTGCAGTGTCATATGTTCCAAGATTAGCACCGAAAGCTGTACACATTTAGTGACATTCTTTTGCAACAAAACTGGAAGTAAAGGATGGTATGTGGTAGTGTGATAGTTCCATTTCAGACACCTTGAACTTAATGATATTTGTTTACAAATTTCACAACATAGTGTTCTAAAGCAAGTCTCTTTCTTTCAAATGCCAAAAATCGTTTGACAAAATATGATTAAACGCGCTAACGCGAACTGTTTGCGCAGACAATATTTGCAGTCGTGGGAAACTTTCGTTAAAACCCAATAATTGACTAGTAGTAGTTGTCTTTGTTTTGTCCATGTATTTCATGGAAGAATGGTTGTCTAAGCCTCATGGAGGTTAGGCCTTTTACTTTTTAACTCAATTTTGAGAGACAGTACCCCAGGGAGTGGTCCAAGGATCTCCCATTCCTCTCCCTTACCACCAAACTACAGGAGAGGATTTCCGGCTCGCCATATATTTAGAGTGCCCCCATGCCGCAGAGACACTATACATTTACAAACATCCAAGCCTTCCCTGGTACTTTTCTCCAATTACAGTACCTTCAAAACATATAGGCCCAATAAGTACCTTAAAAGACAAACCACAGTACACATTCACACCAGACCAAATTCACAGCCTTTCAACAGTAATGAGGGGATCATCTTTAATTCAGTACACACAAGTATGCCTGTTAACTGCTCCATTCACTTTAAATTGTGCTGCATCTGACCAAATAAAGCTACCCTTAAATCCTGGTTCATGAGTAACCATCTTCTAAATCCATTCACAGAATTGTACCCGACACCCATCAAGGGCACAGTAAAAGATGAGGTGCACTTTCATCAACCACATAACCTTGACACGCTTTGGGATGAGATTCAAGTGGCGTGTGCAGAAATCCCATTGTGCACTTGGCTGCGGAGTATGGAGTCAGAGATGTAGAAAGCCACCATTTTGAACATTTACTTTCAACACCATTTGTAACATTCAGTTTGACCAGAAAGAACATTTATTTTTCAAACTGGACTATACTGTAACTTTTCCTAAAACTTGGAAAATCAATTTTCTACAACAGTTCAAAGTGTACATTTTTCTAATGCACCCTGGATATCCTCATAATAATAATAACAATGAAAATAAAGTATAAAAATTAAAATATAAATAAATAAATAATGTTTTTCTCATTAGATTCAACAAAATACAATTAGTTACATCTCCATTACATAAACTATAACTCTGGACATTGAGATTTTATAGTTTATGTAATTTTACATAATGTGATGACACCTAAGCTATCAGGATTCTCCCTTTCAACGATATTCAGTGAGTGAGTATACATTAATAACAAATAAACTATAATTCTTTGTCTTTCGAAACTGTTGCGATTATTGTAGGAATCGCAACAGAACTGAAATTTGATTTTCATTTGCAAATTTCAGTTTTATTATTATTTTTAATAGCAGAATTACTTTATAATTTTTGAACTTGTTAATTAAAAAATGTTCCCACATAACATCTTGATATTTACATCAAGTTAAGTGATATCTAAAGGAATTTTGCACGTGGTACATAACTGAGGAATGGCATCTATACTTTATCACCGATATAATTGTGACAGCATATTTGTTCCTGAGTGAACTTGCTGATTTGAAATTAATCCCAAGCTGCTGCTTACAACAACATAAATCATATCCTAACATAGTCTACTTTTTCTTAATGAATGTATTGATTTCACTAAAATATGTTTTATTTAGTAAATTACCTTGAGGACCAGGGAATCCGTTCTTAGGCCATCCGAAAGGATGCTTATCACAGTCTAAAAGTGTGTATTCTTGTTCAATACCGAACCATGGTTTCTCTTCCTTAGCTTTCTCCATAACTTCCATGCAACTTCTGCGCTTGTTTGATTCTGCAATAGAGGGGAGAAAAAAAATTACTTAATGAATAATTTCAAAGAAAAGGGAAAACTGCCAGACAACAAACAACACAATCATGAAATCTGTGTCTTTTTGCGAAGAAAATGGAAGTAAATGTGAGAGAAATTCACACCTTTTAAGTTTCCAAGAGAACTGTTTGCATTTAACAATAAGTGAATCAATTTTATGTACACAAAAACATTCGAAAGATTGATTTTGGATTACTCAAATATATTCAGTCCATTTTGTAGTTGAACATAAAATAAACAAAAACGTTTACAAATTCCTTGTTCACTATTTCATACTGTAATGTTTTGAAGAAATAAGATTCCATAATATATTTTAGGAATAATAATAATACTACAAAGTTATTTCACTCTGAAGAAACAAAGATTTACTGTTAAAGTTAAAAGTCCTGTTTCTCACATGTATTTATAATTGGCTGGATTTTTTTTGGGGGGAGGGAGGCAATTCTAAACATAAATGATTCATATCTTTGTTATTTATATATAGTTTACTATTATTAGCAAAAATTTTAACAGTTTAAATTAATTGAATTTACATTGGTAACATTTTCACTTTTGTGATCGATTCACAGAATTGTTTAAAACCGCTTTCTATACATTTAATTACTATAATTGCTTAAGAAATGCTTAGTAAATAGTCACTTTTAAGGCCATGACATTTTCGAATGCTATTATATGTTCAGATGAAGAAATTCACTATTCTAAGTCAAAAAGACACAAGTGCAATCAAGAACATTTCCATTTTCTTCACAACTTTCTCGCATTTTCTGAAGTTAAAATTCCTAATATAGCTTACTGATGATATAATAATGATCCGTCTGACTTTTTACTATATTTTGAACTTTACCATTTGACGACAATTAGGACTTGACAATTATGCATCAAGATATTCAGAACATCATTATTGTGTTGTTGGCCGGTCATAGTCCCAGTTAGAAGTACATAGACTGACGTACGGCCGTTAACCATGATTGCAGCCCATACAATGACACCAGATTGATATCAGACCCTTTCCTGTATATTTGCAGTACCACTTTCACGCCACACCAGTCAAGAGACTGAACTTACTTTCATCTGAGCCCAATCGTCTTTCCTTCAGTTCCGATACTGCCAACACCATTGCAAATTGGCAGAACGGCGACGTCTAGACAATGGGATTTTGGACATATAGTCCTCCTTGATGCAAACCTCTGGCTAGTTTTTCGGGAGATTTACTTGCCAATAGCAGCAAGTAACTGATTTGCTACTTCAGTAGCTGTGCTCCGCGTCAAATCCTTTATATCTCTAATCAGCGCCATAACGTGACAAACAACTTTGGCAGTCCAAAATTTGGATACACACTACACGTGATACTGTATCCTTCACTTATGCTAATCTCCACATTTTCCTGCTGCTACCAGTGCTACTGTCATCCGTCCTTAGCAATTGTCCACCAGTGTAATTCTACCAGATTATTGAAAGGAAATGAAGGTACAAGTGTTTTTATTTGGGTTGATATAAGTTCAAAGTTGCGTAATGACTCTATTCGATAGTAACATCTGTTATCCTGCATTAATATGTAAGGTTTTTTAGATATGCATTTCATTCTAGATGCCATTTAATGTAAGATAATGCACTTCTTCAAAGATCTAGCTTAATTCGGTAATACTTGCAATTCAAATACATACAAGTCTGGAACGACCAATACGCTCACCGAGCTTAAGCCATACTGAATATATATGAGATGCTGTTTGCCGCTTTGTTTGCAACAGACAGTAATTCTCCACTGTCTGTTGTACACTGTAATAAATAAATTAGCCACAGGATTCTTCGTTCAAAAAACACCTATCAGTAACATGCAAAATTGCTGTACAATACGAGTACTAGTTTGGGGTAAAGTACATCATATACAACTTTCGAGAGCCATCTGATGAGATGATATGCTAGATACTCTCTTCTTTTCTTTCTTTTCCTTGAGGGTGAAGTGAACTCAAAACTCGTGCGTTTTTTATTTTATCTTTACATATTTATTCTATTCGTCCGCTTTTGTGTATTCCCGGACGTGAGTGCACTATTGCAAAACTATAGCTTTTAAATCTAACCATCTAACCATGCAAACAATTAATATAACTATACATGAATAACTGCTTCAAATTTTATTTAAAATTTTAAACAGTTAGTAAATAATAAAACGTATCATTTTAAATATTTTCCCAATAAAAAATGAACTTAGCATTACCAGCAGATGTTTTAAAGCAAACTCGTAATGTCACATTCATATTGAAAAATAGCATGCATATGGAATTAATTTCGATATTTCTGCAAAAGATTAGTGCACCTGTCGGCTTGTGGTTGTACTTGTAGGTTTCGCAGAGTACAAGTCTGTTATTGCCGCCTCGGAATGGATCTTTGTAGAGTGCAACAGGGTGTAGATAGATGTCCGAGTTCGAACCCTCTGCTTGGTAAGTGCTGGAACCATCAAAATTCCATATCGGTAGATCTAAAAGTATACATAGAAACGCATAAAAAATTAAAGAAGCAAGAAAATTAGTAAGAAATTGTTTATTTAGAATAAAGTTTCTCGGAGTTTGGAGAGATAGAATGATAAAAAAAAAATAACCATTTCTTTAATCCTATACTTGATAAAAAAAAATATACCCCGCAAAAAATAAATACACTTTTGCTTTAAGTAAACCAAATGGATATTATTCTGTTTTCCATACTACAGCGATCGCCGGGCAGGCGGTATAGTAGTTAGGGAAGTCTATTGCGATACCGAAGGTCCCGGAAAAGGCATGGTTGTAATTGTCCGTCCCTTCATAGGAGGCAACGGTGGCTGCCTATTAGGTACCTCCACAATAAAATGGCCACAACTTCCGGACTTAGGAGTGGCCAATGTCGAAAAAAAGACAAAATAGTGCCCGCCGTTCGAAAACGAAAAAAAAAAAAATATTACAGTGATCAAAGATACCGATTTTAAGAAGATACGCTGAACTTAATTATTTTCTCTTTTCTAAATAGAATTAACTACGTAGTCCAAGAAATAAATTTTCTTCTCAATCAAATAAAAAAATCGCACTCTTCAGTAGATCTCTGGGAATTGAGTTTGCCGATGCCCTGGCAAAAGAAGATAGAGACTTGGACCAGCCCCCCATTGTTACCTTTGAAGATGCAAACGCAGTTGCAAAACGCAAACTTTTGGTAGGCATTTAAGAAAGTCAGTCATTCTGGACCTTGGCTGCCGCAGAGGCCTCTCGTCTACAGTGGCAGAATTTCGTACAGGCCATTTTAAAGCTATGAAGAGATCTCCAGGGAATAACTCAAGATCTTACCCCATATGCATAAATTTCCCACAAGCCCAATTAATGCCAGAGCATATCTTCAACTGCCAGGCTATTATTGCTGCTCTTTGCCAATTTGGCTCACCACCAGAGAATATCCTTTATAGTCCTCATGCTCCAGACTTGTCAAGGCTTGTCATGCACACTTTTGGCTCCATTTAGCACCTTTTTCCATGTACAAGACAACAGCAACTAAGTAGTCATTTGTATTTTTTGAAGATTAAAAAATTGTATGTGTACACAATATGCTTAATCGAATGCAACAGACACTTGCCATAAGACTTATATTTCCGTTTGAACTGGAACTAACACGAGTGAGAAATTACGAAAAGAAAATGTAGTTTTCGTTACCTAGAAAACTAGATTCTATTTGATTTAATATCGTCTGTAAACAAAAGAAAGTACTCAAAATATAAAGATAAAATAAGCAATTCCGTAGATCTTTACTTAAAACTTTTGGGGGCTGATTATGACATCTATAGTTCAGCAAAGTATATTTTTTAATATCAGTATCTTTAGAGGACTTTCCCTCAGAATTAAAAATCGCACTCTATAACCAAAAAATCGACGTACCAAGAAGGAATCACCCCATTGCTTTGAAACTTCGTATGCATTTGTTTTGACAGCACTTGTTTTGATGGAAATGATTAAAGTTTGATGTCCAGCGAATGAATAGTGCGATCTCCAGCGAATCGGAACTGTGCATCCAACAGATGTATATAAGGAGCTGTTCTTGAACCGTTGTTAAAAATTTCTGTTGCATTGCGATTTAGGATATCTTTCAACGACTGAAAAAAAATGCCTCGCCGCAGGATTCGAGCTCATTACGAGCAACTGTCAGAGTTTGAAAGAGGTCTTATCATTGGATTGAAAGAGGCAGGTTGGGCAAATCGGAGAATCGCTTCTCATATGAGTAGAAGCGATGCAGCGATAAGAAGATGCTGGCAAGAATGGATGGACAGTGACAGATTTCAGCATCATGATGGTAGCGGTCGACTTAGGGCCACAACAGATCGGGATGACAGAGTGATTGTCAGATCAGCTGTCACAGCTCCTGATTCATCGCTATCAACCATCAGACGTGCGACCCGCACAAGAGTGTCCACCAAGACCATTCACAGATGGCTGATAGAGCGAAATTTAAGCTCGTACCAACCTTTACACCACCCGCGACTCGCGTCTGCACACTGTCGAGCCAGATTACAGCGGTGCTTGGCTCGATCAGGTTGGAATGATGCTGTATAGTCTTTAGCGACGAACTCTATCGTGACTGCCATCGAAGACGCCCAGAGCAACCTGGCGTCCTGCTTTCACTATTAGACGCCACGCAGGCCATCAACTAGGAGTTATGTTCTGGGGTGCCATTTCCCTTTATAGCCGGACCCCTTTGGTCGTCATCAGAAGCACACTTACAACACAGCGGTACGTCAACGACATTCTGAGACCTGTTTTGCTACCGTTCCTTTTGCAGTAACCTGGCCTTATTTTTCTGCAAGATAATGCCAGACCACATACACATTGCTATGAACTGTTTTACAGCTTGTCAAACATTCCCTTGGCCAGCCAGATCTCTCTCCCATCGAAAATGTGTGGGACATAATGGGAAGACGACTGCAACTACTAGGGAATGTTGATAGCCTAGCCTAGCCTAGCCCAGCCCGACAGTTGGAGCAAATTTGGCAAAAAATACCGCAGGAGACCACCCGGGAGCTTTATCAGTCTATGCCACGCCGTGTGGCAGCTTGTATCCAGGCTAGAGGTGGATCAACACCCTATTGAGCTCGTTACTTTGTTACTATGTAACTTTGAAATAAATCATTCAATTGTTCTGAAATTTTAATCATTTTCTGTTCTGTACATAATTTTCCTATCCACGAATTTTTGTCTCCATCGGACAACTCTTTCTTGGTACGTCGATTTTTTTTTTTTTTTTTGTTATAGAGTGTATTTTGAGACCTCCTCTATTTTAGGAAGATGCTAAATGTAAATTTAGAACCAACAATCACGTTTCGTTAGAACAAGAAAAACTACTTTTTTTTTTTCTTTTCTTTTTAATATTTCTAAAACCTTTCGTTGCCATTGTAAGAAAACGACCTGAGACTGTAATGACAGGAAAATTATATAAATGATTTTTAGTAATGGATTTCGGGTAGAAGAAGAAGTATTTAGCTCTTACCATTATTCAAAGTAACTATCGTTATCTTGGTGAAAATTTACTTAAAAACGAAAGCAATATTTTTAATCCATCATTATCGACTGTAATGTTTCTTTGGAGCCATTTTCTGCAAACGCATAAGAAACAATAATTTTTAAAATACTCTAGCAGAAC
>KK120178.1:224953-266772 GCA_000611955.2 Stegodyphus mimosarum | reverse complement strand
ATTTAGTGTTCCCATACTGCACAGATACTATAACATTTACAAACACCCCTGCCTTCTCCGGGATTCGAGTCCCGGCCCTTTCGAACGGCAGTCAGCTTCGCTAACCACTATCCCGGTTGGGCGGTTTTCTTTTCTTGTCGACAATGAAGTCCTTCCTGGTCCATGAAGCACAGAGCTATAGTTTCCGTTCAGATACAGCTCTCACTATCTCTGACTCCCATTGTTCGATCGAATAAAAAGGATTTCACCTCATGGCTGGTTTGACGGTTTAATCTAGTACACCTATCCACAGGTTAGGATTGGTTTTTGTTTTATCTATAGTACACAAATATCAATAAATTGTTAAGCCAATATTTTCTTAACATTCTTGCAAATACGAAAATTATATATTTGGAAAAAGGTCTTTGTTGAACATGTGAAGAGGGAACATACGTTAATAGGTAAAATAAAATTTAAGAGCCATATTTTGTAAGGTTTTAGTTTAAACTAACAAAGTTTTTATTTTAATTTTTCTTTCCTATGAGCTCTTATTTCAACTTCCCGTAAGAATGAGCGCGCGTTTCAGATGTACGCTAATTTGAAGTGGAACCAAATTTTGTATTTAAAAGGTTAGCGAGGAATTTCTCGGTGTGAGAGAGCTTTTAGTCTCAGATCACTGCGGCTCTGTTCGACGTCCACCTGACTAACTAGTATTTAAGTTCTAAGCCTTAGCGCTGTTACGCTATTACTTACTGAAGAAATCTAAGTGTGTTAGTGTTAGGTAAATCTTGCACCATTGATCGTTTAGCATAGGGGCCAACCTCGCGTTTATAGCTCTGACAGCAACGACTTCTTAATTTTCTATTTAACTTTATTTTAAATTATTTGATTGTTCAGTTTAGACCCGAGTGCGGTCATTATTTTCTGTTATCCCTTCCGAGTTGGGAAGTGGCTGTAAATATTAGTTTAATAAAAGGGTAATTTTAAAACTCTCCCTGCGTGCAGTTATTCTACCATTTAACCCCAGTTATTCTACCACAGAACATAGCTGCATTCAGCTCCCTGTTCGAGATCAGGACTTTAACAGTATCACGAATATGTTCGCCAAAAGTATGCACAGAACACTCAGTCCTGACAATTTTACTCCTTAAAATACACTTTTTCCCCAAGGATAAAATTTTTTTTATATTTTCTCGAATACATGATGAGTTTCATCTATTTATTTTTGAACATCAGACATTTAGTTTTTGATGTCTAATTTGTTAAACTTCATTTCGTTTATACTCTCAGAAAATAGAAAACTTTCATCTTTACCATAACATTACATGGCCTGAGTTATTTACGTAAAGAATTTACCGCGCATTTTAGCTTAAAGTTTTCTTTTTGTAATTCATATGCGAATGCATGTATAATTTAAAGGCACATCTCCATAATTAACGTGTCCCGAATTCATTAAAGGCAAAGTAGCCTCAGAATCATCTGCACGTCGATAATGATCCTCTAGCAGTTTATTAGCAAAACGGCATTCTAAGCTACCGTAGAATATCCTATATTTTAGGAACTAACAACCTTCACTGTAAAATGCTCCGACAGGAGTGAAAGGAAAATTTCGTGATCCATTAAAGGAATTTACAATGCATTGTTAGGAAATATTTATTTCAGTTAAGAAATTCATATTTCGACAGCATAACCACGGAAATCTTCAACACCCTAGTGATACTGGACCTTAAAAACCTTTACAGTGACGAAATATTTTAACGATATGCTGCAAAGTAACGGATAGGGAAAAAAATATTTTAACTCAAAAGATCCTTACGTCAATGATTCATGTAACAGCAAATGAAGAGAAATGCAGGATCCTACATCGGCAAAGAAGACCAATCCGTGAATCTACTCAGGAACAGATATTTTAAGTTTCACAGCGAGTTATTTCTCCTTTCCGAGAATACGCCAATGACAAGTGCAAAGTCAACAAAAAAAATAAATTAATTAAAAAAAAAATCTGAACACAAATATGTGCTTTGACTTTACCTTTGATTTTGCGTGGGCTAACTGATATCTGAACTTGTTTTGATTTAATTAACAAATTTTTTTTCGTTTTTTAAAAACTCAGTGGGAATCTTTAAAATTTAGTCTGACGAGAGAAAAAGAAATTTATATTTTTAATGAATCATTTCAAAACACAACGAAATTTGATGTCGCATTTTACGTTAAACTATGGCGTTTATAAGAAATGGCATAGTACTGTGGTTTATCATTGCAAAACTCCGAGGACTTCGAGAGACTCGTAAAGAGAAATGACTCGTGAAGTCTTTTAGCTACCGGCAACTAAATCTGAAATGAACTATCAATGTTTCTTATGAAGTTAGTTATCCAACAACAAGCAGGTAAGGATAGCAAACAGATCTTTCTATGATGCCGAAGGCTTAAATGAAGAAAGAAAAAATAGTGCATTGAACAGTTTGGTCTTAAAATGATCTGATGATCGCTGTGGTTTAACGATGCACTATAACGACGAGATATCATTAAAAAGAAATCCGAACCAAAAGCAAATTCAAAATAGAGATGACGAGAACAATTGGGAATTTATTAAAAAAAAGAGAAATTGAATTTTTTATAGGAATGCTTCTAATTATAAAGAATAGTATCATACAAAACAAATCTGAAAGTTTTCAGGTTTTTATACTACCCCTAAGAGGCCTTTTCTTTTAACATTTTGCGTGTTACCTTTATTTATTAAGCATCATGTTCTTTGCACTTAAACCATAAAATTCAATTCAACAGCAATATTACAAAATAATTTTAAAAGATCATATCTTTAGAATTTCTGATACAAAGCATCGAGGGCTGGAGATAAAAAAAAGTTTTTTTTTCGTACAGCGTTGCCACTGCTCGCTTTGAAATCGTTGACTTTGTTAATCAAAAATTCGTTAAATTTTTACAAAACAAGAAATAGAACAGTAAAACAAATTCCAAATTTGGGCTTTCAAATGCCCACATTCGCAGCAGGATGACGTCATTCAAAATTCGATGGCTCTAGGTACCGTCGTTTTATCACAGTGCGAAAAACATACATATTTTTATGCACATTCTTCATTATTTAATTTCTTTAAATATAATACAGGGCTGCAATATTTGGTGGCAACAGTCTGAAAAGTGAACCGACATTTAATGTTTCCGTCGCAAAACGAAAATAACAGTCCTTCAGAGACAAAGCCCCTTTGAACTAAAAATACAACGAAAAAAAATTAAAGCTTTCAGATTTTATATTATGGCTGAAGAGGCTTTTTTTCTTTAACGTTTTGTGTGTTACCTTTATTTATTAAATATCATGTTCTTCGCACTTACACAATAAAATTGAATTCAACAGCAATATCGCAAAATAATTTAAAAAGAGCATATCTTTAGAATTTCCGATACACAATCTCGTGCGCTGGACATAATTCCCCCCCCCCCCGGTAGAGTGTTGCCATTGCTCGCTTTGAAATCGTTGAGCTTCTTAATCAAAAACTCATAAAATCTTTACAAAATGTGAAATAGATAATTAAACAAATTCCAAATTCGGGCTTCCAGATGCCCCTATTCGAGTGGAGACGTACGTTATTCTAAACTGGATGGCCCTAGGTACCGTTGTTTTATCACAATGCGAGAAACATTTATACATTTATGCGGATTCTTCATTATTTTATTTCTTGAAATATAATACAGGGCGATAATATTTGGTGGCAACGATTTGAAAAGTGATTTAAAGTTTTGAAGTTTTCGACGCAAAATGCCGAAACGAAATTAATAGCCCTTCTGGACTAATAAATAAAAAAAATCAATTCGTACGGCACAAAACTGTAAAAAGGCCATTTGCGTAACTTGACACGTTGTCTAATACAGATTCGACATTACCAAATCCACTAAGCAAAAATTAAACTTTCAGTCATTTCTTAGCATTTTTAATGCCTGAGTCAATTTAATGCATTTAAAGTTTGTCAATAAAATATTTTCAGATTGCCAGTATTATTTTGGAAGGCTGTTATTGAAAGCAAGTCTCTTGAACAGCAATCAAAACAATCACAACAAAACAATATTTTTTAAATAACACGGAAATAAACGTTTTGACGTGGAATTTTCTGGAACAATATTAACTGGTCGTTTCCTAATTTTAACTGGTGGTGACATTTTTATCCATTTCTTTAATTCGTCATTAGTTTAATGACTAAAAATCGTTGATTTAAGCTCCTATCTGACACTCAAACACCCTAGGTTTCTGATACAGGTACGGTAAACTTCCATTTTTCACTTCTCCAAATTTCAGTGAGCAACATAACAGTGATTACAGTTTCTAAATCATGATTAAAAGGGGCATGAATTAACGTATAAATTAGAACTATGGATTAGGACAGAAAGGAAATTTAGAATATTATATATTCTATATTGAAATGAAGAAATAAAAAGATAATTTGCTTCTGAGAAAGATAACAAAAAGAAAAAAAAATAATAGAAATATCAAGTATACAAAATAAAAGAACTCTTAAAATCAAAGAATTCTCTTCTATGGGAAAAAGAATAATATTCTAAGCAGGTTTAGTCCTTGGTACATGAATTTCCTCATCATGATGAGTAAGAAATTTTTACTGCAATTTTTTGGGTCCTAATTAACAAGAAATAGAACACAAAAAACGGCTTCGTTTCCTAGGTCAAACAGATTGCAGAAAATGTCTCGCAAATACTCAAGCTTCTGAGTATAATTTCAACAAGACTTATCTGTAATTTCACAGACAGATCATTCATTGAAAAAAAAAATTAAGCGAATTTTAAATTTAATTGCGCTGCGGTGTATACAAAAACTTATTATGTCTTTCAAATATTATTTTGAAAATTTTATAAAACTGAATGAGAATAATTGAAATAGGTGTTTCTAGAATTAAAAAAGAAAACTAATAGCAGAGCAAAAATTGTACGTTTTTAATTGGATTTACGAACAAAAGTTGAACTATATCTTTAGAACAACAGCATCGCAAAGCGCGATCTCTTAATGACAACAACACTAACTGTTGCCAAAACTTATTAACTAAATCATGCGTTATTAGTCCAAAGAAGCAATTTGCCCAGAAGGGCTAATGCATAATGTAATTTCGATTTGATATTTTGCGTTGATTCGCTATAAATGTGTCAGTTTACTTTTCAGATTTTTGCCACTAAATATTAAGCCTTGCATTATATTTAAAGAAATTAAAGAATGAAGAATCTGCATGAATGTATGTATGTTTCTTGCATTGTCATAAAACAATGGTACCTACAGCCATCCAATTTTGAATAACGTACATTTCCACCCGAATATGCGCATCTGAAAGCCTAAACTTGGAATTTGTTTTATTATTTATTTCATATTTTGTAAAACTTGAACGAATTTGTGATGAACAAACTCAACAATTTAAAAGCGAGCCATGGCAACACCCTACGGGAAAAAGAAAAACCTTTTTATCTCCAGCACGCGCGACTGTGTATCGGAAATTCTAAAGATATGCTCATTTTAAAATTATTTTGAGATATTGCTGTTGAACTGAATTTTATGGTTTAAGTTCGAAGAACATGATATTTAATAAATAAAGGTGAGGCAGAAAACGTTAAAAAAACGCTCCTTTGGGCGTAATATAAAATCTGAAAGCTTTCAGAATTTTTTTTTATTATTATTTTTATTTGCTTCTTTTTTTTAACATACTTTAACAATAATTAGTTTAATAATTTGCTCGTAAATAAGTTCAATAATAATTTACTGAGAATTGAAAGCTGATGCATTAATTAAATTTTTAAAAGTTATCTTTTTTTTTTCCCCCATTTAACTACAATCAAATCGTTTTATTGCATAAGAAGAATGCTACTATATGTCAGTGGAGATGTTTCTGGATATTTCCACAGCATTCGCTGCATTTGACAATTTTTATAAACAAAAATTACCCACAGAATTATTGATCGGATTAAAAAAAAAAGACTTTAATAAACGAAGTCTGTAAAATTTTGTAATAAAGAATACGTATGCTTAGGTATGCAATTGAACCAACGGCTACCTAATGAGCAAGAAAAAGAATCAACTTCCACTTTTTCTTCCAGGATAAAACATTTTTTTATTTCTTTCTGCTCATAGCAGTATTACTATTTGAAAATATTTTATTGTACATGAATTCTAGTAACAGAAAAAAAATTATTTTTAAAATGCATCAAAGATGATTTTTAAAATAATTTCAAAATCTAACTGAACATGTGGAGTTCGTTATCATAGCAATATTAACGATGCTTACTACTTTTTTGATTTTATGAAACTGCTAATCTTTTAAAACATTTTCTTCGCTTAAAAGTAAGGCTATATATGTTCATTCATTAAATTTTAAAACTGCACTAGTAAAAACAGTAACATTTAAAGGGAAAAAATCAATATTTCCTCCAAAGTCGAAATTTATGAAACATTAAATTAATTTTACAGTTTTTCTATTTTAACAGCTTTATAGATAGTCAATCATACTTCCATTAACATTAAAAAAAATTCAACTAAGATGTATTAAAAATATCTAAAGTTTTGGACGTAAAATTGCAATTCTGTTATAATTCTTTCATTACCTAGATTTCCTGACATATATATCAATATTTTTGTAATTTTTTACGCTTCCGCCATCAAAAATAAATAAATAAATAAATGTCGAACTTAATTAACGAAAAGAGAATATGGAACATACTTCTCTTTCCTTGATGTTTAAAATATACGGAATCTCCAGACATCGAAAACATTCCTTTTATATGGGAAAGATGATATATATGACTATTAAAACATCTATTTATATGACTATTAAAACATCTCTTCCGTTTATATGGCTATTAAAACATCTCTTCCTTTTATATGACTATTAAAACATCTCTTCTCGAAAATTCTTCTAATGGTTAGCTATAGGGTAACTTGGCGACTAAAGATAAAAGCGTAATATGAATTCCATATTTTGTTATATAAATTTTTAAAATGTTGACATAAAATCTGCGTTTTACTAGCTATTATTTGGGAATTAAAATGAAAATGTCAACTATATTTAAGCTGCGAAAAATCATTTCGGTGGTGCTAAACTCTGCCCCTACATCGACAGTTAAAAAACCTAAATTTGTATCTTTTTATCTTTGAATAAGGAACACTCTAGGACAATAGTACAAAAAGTAGTTACTCTACTCTACCAGCTGATAGTTAAAATCTATTCCAGCACCGAAAAGTATCTATGCTTTTTGTCTTCGAAAAAAAATTATCAATAATTTATTCAATAACAAAATTGAATAGAAAAATTCAAACAAATCTTACCTAATACCCAAATCCAAGGGAGGTTTATATCTAAAAGGCGAAGGCGGCCTATCTTTAAACAAAGTAGAAGAAATTATAATAAAGGGTAATGCTCCTTTATTCATAGAGTAATCCTGCTCTAACCCCAAGAGAAGGTGAGACTGCGGTGATGCTACGGAACCTGGTGATGCTTTTAAGAAAGGGTGGCGCTGCATCACGTGATCGCAGTGCTCTTATTCGCTGCCACCGAGCGCAGCTGCGTGATTTTTCTCTCTCTTTTCCTTGACTCGCAGCATCCTCTTCTCCGTATTCTTCTTCGACTTCGATTTCTCAACGAGACCTTCGATCCTGATGAATGTTTCCCAGCAATGGAAACCTTTTTGGATAACTTATACATTTCCATAGAAATTCTCCTGCGTTACTTCATTTAAATTTTGAACTTAATGGACATTTAACGATCATATTTTGGGCATGAAAACCATAAATACTACGATCGTACGTTTTCTAACTTCAAAGCTCATTCTATAGTTTTCTTAATCAAATGCTCCTTATCCACCAATCTCAAAATAATTACACAGGCTGTTCGCATATTTTTCAGACGATGTATATTGTATTCACAAAACTAAATTACATAAAATTCTTGTGTTTTAAATGTTCTATTTGACATCCCTTATTCTGAACTATCTTCCGACACCGCAATTTCCAGGATAATAATGCCTTTTGAAGTGTCAGAAGAGGTATTCTATCCCATTCCTCCCGAACAGCTTTCCAGAGTCCTGTTACGGTTTTGGGACAACGCTTGGATAATGCAGTTTTTAAAAGTCCGAAAGCACAAAAATCCATAGGTGACACATCGGGAGATTTAGTAGGGATATCGGTGAAGGGTATGGCCTCGATACCAGTTTTTTGTTCCATTTCCTTTAGGAAATTTACAGTGGATTTTGATGCGTGACTGCTAGCTTTGTCCCGATGGAGTCTCACAGATGGATGGCACTGTGGTTAAAGCGTTGGTATTTCATTCAGAAAAATGGGCGATAAAATATGTTCCCGATAGTATTTGGAGTTCATCTTGACATTTTTTTGCACTCTCTTTATTTTTAACTTGCCATTATAAGAAAAACCAGCAACCATCATGAATCCCTTAGAAAAACTTTCTTTCGATTCTTTGAACCATGAACTTAAATTTTTTTCTCCCCTTTTATGATAATAAATGGCTCTTTTTTTTTTGTTACAATCATTTAAATACACCTACGCTTTATCTATTGTGACAATTGTTTTCCATTTGTCTTGGGATAAGTGTTTCTCGTATAGAATTCTGCAGCGTGTCCTGCGTCGAGCGGTATGCTTTAGAATAAGACGACGCACATTGCGTTTTTTCGCTTTCTTAAGATTTAAATCAACGTTTATCGTTTTGTTTACAGTGGACACCAAGCATTATAATGATTTTGCAACTGTCCTTTGACTAGGGGGATTTTCTTTTAACATTAAACAAGGTACCTTTGCAATACTCGGAAGATTTCCCTTTTTTTTTTGCTTGGATATTTGTTTGGAATTTTTGTCCCACTCGAGGCTCCAATTAGACGTTTTTTTTTTCCTTTCTTGTTGATGATATTAGCTATCGACGCTTTAGATATCACAAAACCATGACTCTCCCATCGTTTTTGGATAACGGAGTATGCCTATTTCTCTTCGGAAAGAGCGTCAATGTAGCCTTCGAACCACTGCTTCGTTAAATTCGCCATTTTGAATAAAAACAAAACTTTCGAGCCACAGACGATCATTTTGACTTTTAAAAACATAGTACAATTGCAATTACTTCTTTTGCAGCAAACTTTTTTTATTACCGCTTACCCAAATCGTCTAAAAAATGTGCGAACAGCCTCTGTATTTCAAAGCTTTTAATATTCTTCTTTGTAAGTAAATACTTGAACGCCTGATGATAAGCACGCAAGATTTATATTATTTTTACTAATTGTTATTTTAATTTGTTAGCTTTTTCTGTTATTTCTTGTTTCTCTCGCGTTTCCTCGCCACGATATAAACGGTAAGAGTGGATGTCAAATTGAAGTAGCGGAAAGGTTAATCACAGCGTGTTTCGCTACTGAGTGCGTACGTTGTTATTATACCAACTGTTTGAATTCTGAATCTTGGCTTCGCAACCTAGATCGGCGTGGTATTAAACTTTGCCGCCCAAGTTTAATATCACGCCGTTGTAGTTTTCTTAGTCAATCTGCTGGGTTAAATTAATTAGTATAGTTTATACTTTAATTTTATCGCCACAAGTGCATGGTGGATTTGTAAGCACAAAGACTGTGTCGTCTGTTAATAATTGAGTTAGGTAAAAGGGTCTTTTACACCCTCGGCGATAACTCGCTAATAAACTTTCAAGTAGTTCTAGTAGCAGGTTATGCTAGCCAAGAAGACTACATTTTACAAGCATATTTTTCCTTCATCGTTCTGATAAGGTGAAAAAAATTATGTAAACTCAGTGAAAGAATAAATCTGAAATTACATACATCTTTAACCCTTGTATTATCATTTGAATTAGTTGGGCTGCTTTTTTATTGCATATTTTCGGAAAAATAATGAATAGATAAATTTTCGGCAATTGAAACGATTGATTTTATTGAAAAGAATAGATAATTTTGTAAGGATTTGTAAGTTTTACTAACGTTTATTTTATTTTAAAACTTTGCTATCTTCTCTTATTTTCCATTTCTGGCCAGAATAAGCGCGAATAGAATTGTTTATGCAAACGAGGTTGCAAAATGTATAAATATTTAAGGTATGGCTTTTAGCAAGAAGAGAGAGACTTCTCGTTGCCTTACCACGCGCGTGCTTTTCAGTCAGTTTATGTCTGCCTTTAAGGCCAGAACTTAGTTCTCGCTGATATTTAAAGACGTGTTGTAGTTTTTTGCATTCCGTTCACTACATACGTAGTGTTAAAAGGCCAATCTTCGCGTTACTATTCTCTGTAAAGCATCTTAGTTTAGTTCTTATTTAGTTAAGTTAGTTTATCTCTTATTTTTTACGTTTTAGACCATAAGTGCTGGTCTCTGTGTCCCGAAATGCAGGAACGGCTGTACGCTGTGAGAAATAAATGGTAAATGTAACCCTTCTTATCTTTATTGTATCTTCTACACATGCACGAACATAGTTTTGAGTAAGCTCTCTGTTCCTACAGTGGCGCCCGAACAAAAAGGTGGTGGATGATGATTCTCCACCACCAGGATTTGGCGATTGGGTCCCCTAATCCCCAGTTACCCTTTAAGAAAGGGGGGAATATATAAGGTATTTCTCCCGCCTTCTTAGCATGCCTCTGTGGTGTAATGGTCAAGCACACTCGGCGCGTATTCGAGAGGTCCGTGGTTCGAGTCCCGATGAGGGCATTGCTCATTTTTCAGGTCTTCTGCTTCCAAAAAATCATAATGTCTCTACAATTTTATTTTACGATATTTTTTCAACGAATATCAGAACACAAAGACAGGCCAGAAATATAGAAAATACATATTATTATTGAAGAATAATTCCGTAAAACATTACCGCTCATTTGGTTCATATAAAAATCAATACACATATTTTATTGCGTATTTCCAGCACATAAATTTACTGAAATTGAAATTGCATTAAGAATTCCGATGGTACACGCAATAAGCCTAGAAAATGATTGCTGTTTTTACAGAACTGAAAATGCAGTGAAATTATTTCGTTTGTAAAAGTAAATTAGTGACCTAGAATAATCTTTTCTTCAATTGATTATTATATTTTGCGTAACTGGTAACTAATTAACAGTAACTGTTATTTTTCCGTAACTGACGAAAATCTCTTTGAATAATACCGATGTTACATTTCCGATGAAATCTATAAAAGTTCAACAATAAACTTGAAGCATTCATTATTTTAACTAACCAAGTTCTTTTTAGTTTAAACTTTCCTATCGATATCTCGAAGTTTCAGTTGCTTCCCGAATTTAGCGCGAGCGAGATATTTATGCAAATCGCAGATATCTGATAACAGTTTAAAAGGCAGGATTTAACGAGGAAAAGTGACATGAATTTATCGCCGTAAGGCTGTGCGCGCAAATAATTCCTCTGTCTAGCGAAAGTTCGCCTTCATAGGCAATTGCAATTACTGGTTCTTACCTAGGAAATTCGCATTATTGCATTTCACTGAGAGTTAGGCTTCCCTCGCTGTCCTACTTAAACTTAGGAAATTGAATTGTTAACACTCTTTATTTCATATTATTTTAGTGCAGCCCAAGTAGTGGCTTACTCTCAAGTCGGAGAGTTTTAATTATTTGAATTAAAGGGTCCTTTAAACCCTCCTTCTGACTTGTAGTTCTTCAACACTAAAGGACATAGCCTAGGTTTGCTCATTGTCCTCCACATAGGGTTTCACAGCGTATGTTTAGCAAGAAGATCAAGAGAATAAAGTTGAAACCTTATAAACTGACTGAAGTCAGTCTGAAATCTTAATTGAATGCCTAAATGGCTTCGAGACATGTTGTACCTACACATTACATGTAGCTACATAATATCTCTACATGATGGCCTCTTTACTTTGAATGCAACCGATATTTCAGCTAAACGAATTCTACAAAATTCATTACCCCGATACGAGAGGAATTGCATATTTTCTATGGCATTAAAAATTAGCTTTTTATAAAGAGTTATTCAAAAAGAAAGAGCAGATTGCAAACATGTATTTCTTCCAAACGACAAAAGATAGAAACATGATTCTAACATTAATGGCTAGAGAAAAGTGTACAATACGTACGGGTAAAAGTTCCAATCATGGCCGCATTGGCGCTGTTGTTTGTTCTGGAAGCCACATCGCGAGCAAGCAAAGAACTTAAAATTCCTCAACCAACGGTATGGCGAGTTCTAAAACATCGTCTGCACATGAAGCCATGCAAACTGCAGTTACTGCAAGCATTGCATCCCGACGACCACAGCCAAAAGGTACGAATTTTGCAGTAGCGTGTTAGATGATATGGAAGGAGACAATTTTGCTGAACGATTCATTTTTTCCGACGAATCCACTTTTCATCTTTCACACACGGTGCTCATATGGAATGCATACCATAATTGTAAACTTTTCTCTCTCCATTAACGTTGGAATCATGTTTCTATCTTTTGTAGTTTGGAAGAAATAAATGTTTGAAATCTGCTCTTTCTTTTTGAATAACCCTGTACTTTGGATGTGGCGAGTTTTATATATGAGATTATAAAAATTTAGGAAATTTGCTTACAGATGTCTGTAGATGATATTGAAAATTCTAATAATTAATATTTTCTCTTAATATTGACAGAGTTTCACAAAAGTATACTTGCATCCAGTGGCGGCTTGTAATAAGCACTGTGGAACTGCAACACCCCCTGTTTCCACTTATTATTATTTTTAATATTTAATATAATGAGCCCTTTTTTCTTTAATTCTTTCTTTATACTTCTACAATATATAATCCTTAAACTTAATGTCAGTAGCCATCCTCCAGTTTATGAAAAAGTACGAAAGTTTTTGTATGGAACTGCGCTTCACAAGGCTGTTCTGCGCAAGCGCGCACAGAAAGCAGCACTCGAGCCAGGGAGATAAAACAGCACTGTCGCTCTTGCAGTGCCGAAATTCTGGAAACGTGATTATTTCTTACTCCGCGCGTGTGGTATTTGGCTGTTCTGCGCATGCGCTCTTAGGAAGCAGCGTACGAGGCTGAGATGGAGAGAGCACTGTCGCTTTTACAGTGCCGAATCTGGAGTGTCGTTGGGAGCTGGTTCTTTTTTTTTACTCCGCGTGTGCTGTGTTTAAAAATCATACACCATATTCTTGGTTAGATTATTTTTCAGCTATTCTATTTGATTCATTTTTTTTCGGTTCTTTTATTTTACAGAAAACTTTAACCATGTCCTTGCATCCTCAAGTAATAAATTCTGTGACTGTAAGTGAACTTCAAGAGCTTTCGTTTTCATGCGCTTGCAATGCTTTCAATATAGAAAAATTTCCTCGGTTGTCATCCAGAGATCGAGGAGAAAATTATTGATCTCTTCGCGCAAATTAAAACGAGAAGAATGGATTTCATTTTTAAATGAATAGGTAAAGCTTGAACTGTAACAATTTAAGTTAAAGTAATTAAGAAATGTTTAATTTTTCTTTTGTAAAATTTCATGGAAGTTTCAAAATAAATTTTCTTTTTATACATGTTTGTTTTCCTTTACACAGGTTTAAAACAAAGGTTAAATTTTTTTGGAACAGCACCCCCACTAATTTTAGCTACGAGCCGCTACTGCTTGCATCATCCAAAACTTTGTACTTTTTTTAACAACACGAGCCTCAAAATATGATAAAATCTTAAATACCACTGAAAATCTGAAAAGCAGTTTGCATTTGCTTTTTCAATTAAGTCATTCGCAATATAACTGATTGTATAACTGCATAAAACACAAACATCATTGTCTTCAAATAAAGGTGTTTTCAATTATAAGTGTCTTAAAGTGTTTAAAGTTGAAGCAAATGTTGTATCTAAGATGGTAAAAATTATCTATAAACGAAGATTATGAAAAAACGTTTTCGGTCTTTTAACTACTAGTTGCTAAAAAACTGACACGTTTCGTTTCAAATTAGTAAGAAATTATGTTTTCATAATGTAAACATAATGTACGTTCTTAACTGCTGAAAAGAAGAAACTATAGAATTACCAACTTCATTAAAGTCAAACTAAGAGCAACTTTATTTGGATGAGAAAATCCCGGTTAGTTGAAACATCGGTTTCTTAAGGCCGATAAGGAAATCTTTTGTATTTCAGCTGGGACACTTATTGTCTAAGAACTCTAATTACTACCCCTTCTTCGAATATCTACTGGTCGGTGTCCGCCAAAACGTAGCGGAGAAAACAACACAAAGCGAAAACATCGTGATACAAACATCTTGGGAAAAAAGAAAGCAAAGACAAAACATCGCAGTTCTAAAACATCGTCGTGAAAAATAAAGCGGTTCAAACATCGTCGTCGGAAATATCGTGGTAAAAAATATAGCTCTACAAATCATCGCACGATGATGGCCTTTAAAAGTTGTAAATGCATATTCGCATAATGGTTTGTGAGAACAAGAAGGAAAAAGAAATATATTCATTTTTTTAATTCATAATTTTGAACTTACAGAAATGAGTAAAAAATGTATACTTCTCATAGAAGATTAATACAACTTATAGACCTTTATTAGTTAACTACGTAAGTTTAAACTTTATAATAAGTGCTTTAAATTGCTTTTCTAGTCATTTTTGAGTTGTTGAATGCTTAGGTTTCCTTCACACTTTTTCAGCAAAAATGTATTAGTTAATCCAAAATTACGAATTACAAAAGTAAATCTCTTTGTCTTTTCTTCTTGTTCTAACAAAGCATTATGCGAATATGCATTTACAACTTTCAAAACATGTCTGCGATGTTATCGTCATGCGATGATTTGTAGGTGCTTTATTTTTTACGACGATATTTTCGACAATTATGTTTTCAAACCGCGAAGTTATTGAACGGCTTTATTTTGTACCAGGATGTTTTAGAAACTGCGATGTTTTCTCTTTGCTTTCTTTTTTCCCACGATGTTTGTATCACGACGTTTCCCCCCTGGGGTTGACTTAGGAGAATTCCTGGGAAGTACTGGCTAGGATCTGTACTTAGGCAGTCTCAACCACGAGGGCATATAAGTTGTCTTCACAGGACTAAAGCCCGAGTTTATTCTCCGGTTGGTTCAGGCTTGGCAGGGACCGTACTGGTACTGTCGTGTCTGTTCCTTTGGCTGTGTGTGGAGCTAGATCGGAGATAACCGACCAAGTCGGCGGGGATTGGCCCTCATAGTTTCGATACGGGGACCACGTGTCCCATTGCCTTTCATAGGGCCGGGCCGGGACTGTGGGGTCTGCGTCGTCGGCGAGGGGGTCTCAGGAGCTTGGACAGCTCACCCCGAAAGGCAGCCCCAGGACGGGGGTCCAACTCTTGCGTTCTGTACCAGGATGTTTTAGAAACTGCGATGTTTTCTCTTTGCTTTCTTTTTCCCACGATGTTTGTATCACGACGTTTTCGCCTTGCGTTGTTTTCTCCGCGATGTTTTCGGTTGTAACGCTTTTGGTCAGTAATTCAGTTAATCTGTAAAACAAATTTACATTTGTCGAATTTAGTGGTACAGAAATATTACATACGTGATTTAACTTACTGGAAAGAAATCAAAATAGTTGCTTGCAGCCGTTGGCGTTGGAGGTTTTGGCGGTGACATCCCCATAGACACGCAGTCATCCATGAGGCCGGATGACGGGAAGGCTGACTTAAGCTCCACTACCTTCATAGCTCGAGCAGATGAATTTTCTGGGTATTGAGCTATGAACTGCTTGTGCATTGTAGTGAAGTGCCTTCTGAGATTGCTTTTCTTGCTGATGGCAACCGTCGCATGGCAAATGAGACACGTGCATTTACCGCCAGACATGGTGAACAGGAATTCGCTCTCCCACTCATAATGGAACCGGTAATTTTTCGGCTTCTTTCTCTTCACCTCTTCCACAAAATTCATGAGCACTGTGCGAAAAAAGGAAAGAATATTCAGAAAGATTTTTGAAGAAATATAATGTCCATTAGAAAATTTACTATCGAGGATAGTTGTTATACATATCATTTATTTGACTGAGATTTCTGTAGTACTTTACGAACCATTTACAAAAGCAGTAATACAACTTTTGAAAATGTTTAGCAAGAAACGTATTACATCAAATGTCAAATCTAAAAATAGTTTCAGCATAATTTTTGTATGTTCTTTCTTATTTCAGTTAGACAAATGAAAGTATGTTTCATTTTTATGACCTTGGTTTGCAGAATAAAGCATTATTTTATACTCTTTATTCTTCAAAGGTCATTGTTACGGATTTTGTATTTAATTTGCTATTTTTAGTAGAATTGTGATTAAAGTCGCGTGCAATGCAGCACGCGACTTACTAGAAGAGAAAGCTACACCGGAAAAGTTAAAAAACACGAGCACGCGCATTTAACATTTAATAAATAGGTACCTCGTAATTGTACACTTTTGCTATCCAGAAAAATCGAGGAAATAAAAATTACCAGAATGTTATCGTGCTTGATTAAAAAGCTTATAAAAGCCGGAATAAAACATCTCAGTTCAGTTGTTTACTTGGTGCTGTTACTGATTGTAGCGAATTCGCGATGACATCGGATTAGGTTTCTCTGTGTTTTGAATTGAGTTCTATTTATGTTTTAGTAGTTTAAAATATAACTACTGCGAGGCATTACGACATTGTACGAGTATTTCCGGGAAAATTTCAGCATTTTGTTTTATTTCTTGGGATAACAATAAATTTTATTAACTTTTTATCGACTTGTGCATTCAATCCATTACGAACCCATAAGCACGCAACAATATTTCAGTGAATTTAGAATTATTCTTAAGTCTGATTCAAAAAGTTGATTTAATTTTCTTCCACCTGCATTCAATGAAGTGCAGCGCAAAGCTGTATGTAAGTAAAGCGTCGACACTTCAATGGGAGAAATTGCGTTTCGTAACGACCGCAGCGCTCGTAGCGGTGGCGATGTGGAAACACAAGCAGTAAAACTGCGCATGCTCCTTTTCTTTTCAGTCATTGGTTGTTTTGATTTGGTTGTTTGTTTGATTCTACCGAAATCTTGTTAGCTTCTAACGTGCTTTGGTTGTGTTATTTATAACTTATTAATTCTGTACTTTTTAATTACAAAAGGCTCTTTTCAGAACCAAATTTTTTTTTTTAATTTTCTCTAATGGCGTATCGATACTGCGGATTAAGGATTGCAAGAGTAAGATTTCGTCGAAATCTGATGGAATACATTTCTACAGGTTTCCTTGAGACGATGCGTACTTAAGGAAGAAATAAAGACGAGTTTTACGGAAGTAATAAAGACGAGTTTTATTATATGTATTGTTGAAATTAAAGGTAAAAAAATCTGATAATTAAAAGAATTATTCTCCTATATTTTATAATAACGCAGGTACAAGTTTTAAATAATATTTTAAAAAATCTTTTTTTTTATTCCCTTTCAGAAATATTCAGAGAAAGTTATGTACTATTTAATGTATTTCACTATTAAAATAAAAAGAGAGCTAATTTGAAGTGGACCGAATTGAGCATTAATTACAAATTGACTTAGATTTTTTTCATTTAAAAGATGCCTCAGAAGCTAAAAAAATCAGGTCATATTTGAGAAAGTATTTTAGGTAGAAGCTCTGTAAGTGGAGAAGAAATAATGCATAATTTTAATGTTAATAACAATAAACTTTGCTTAAAAATGTATTCTTTTCGTACACTTAGGACTCTGAAATACTGTACAAATAGAAAATATATACATTTATATATATAATTACGACGCAATTGCAAAATATTTACATCCAATCGTGTCAAAACGCATTGCGGCCTCTTAATCTTACTTCCAACCTCCATGACGTCACTGCAGGGGAGAGGAGGAGGGGAAGAGATTTAGTTTACATCGCCACCACTGCAGTGGATTGGCGCTGCAATTTGGCGACATGTTATAGTATGGGAGTGCCGACGCTTTACTTACATACAGCTTTAGTGCAGCGCCGGCTGGCATTTTTCAGAATCTCAAATGCATAAAAATCTGGATAAGTTATTTCTCTTTTTGTTGCAATGAATCACAAATGTACTCGCAAGTCCAACTGTAAAATGTGGCTTATAGAGTTCTGTCTTTTTACAATCACAAGGCTGAAATAGATGGCTACATTAAGACTAGAGCTAATAATAAGCTCTAGACTTAATGACTTCATGTATTGTTCCTAAATGTTTCGATTTTGCTATTTAAAATAAATCCCTCAATTAAGCATTTCATAATGATATTAAAATGTTCAGTTATGTCGAAAGAATAACATTTAAAATCTCATCTGATGAAACTAATTTTGCTCTGATTAAATGATTATGCTCAAATATTGCTAGATAATTTGTTTGACATTTGTCTGATACAAACATCAGAGCAAGTCCACGAATTATATTGCGGCTAGGAGCGCGGGATCTGTCGTTGACAAGGGGTTTGGGAACTTTAAAGGTTATAATAAGACTTTGGCCGTTTCCATCCCAGTTTTGAAAGAGAATCCCCCAACGGATGGGTCCAAGAGTCTCCCACAGCTCCCCCTCTTCTACCAAGCTACGCGACAGGACTTTCGGCTCAACTTGTATAATGAGTGTCCCCTGCCGCTCAGATACTCTACACTTACAAACATGCAAGCCTTCTCTGGGATTCGAGCCTGTGTCCAACGATAGGGCAGCCAGCAACGCAAGTAACTTTGTAAGGTTTTAGTTAAACTAACAAAGTTTTATTTTAATTTAAATCTTTCTATCTCTTCTCATGTTTCAACTTCCCGTTAGAAGAAGCGCGCGTTTTCAGCGTTATGCTAATTTGAAGTGGAGCCAAGTGCTATTTAAGCAAGTGGTAGAAACCTCTCAGTGTGAGAGAGCTTTTAGTCTCAGATCACGGTCATTCTATTCGACGTTCGCCTGACCAGCTAGCAGCTAAAAATCTAAGCCATAGTGCTTGCTACGTGATTGCTTATTGAAATAAATCCAAGTGCGCTAGTATTAGTAAATCTTGCTACGCACCATTTAGTCAGAGGCCAACTCCGCGTATAGCTCTGTGAGCAAAGAGTAATTTAATTTCTATTTAGCTTTAGTTCATATTTATCTGATTGTTCATTTTAGACCTAAGTGTGGTCTTTACTTTCTGTATCCCTCCCGAGTTGGGAAGTGGTTGTACATAATATTGATTTAATAAAAGAGGATTTTAAATCCCTTTCAAGTGCAGTTATTCTACCACGTAATCACAGTATCTCCAACCAGAACATAGCTGCATTCAGCTCCCTGTTCCAGATCAGGACTTTAAGGAGTTTCACTAAGATGTTTGCCAAGGCTACGCACAGAACACTCAGTCCTGACAAGTTTAACTCGTATTTTATGACATCGTAGCTTTATCGAGTCGCATATGTAACCTCCAAGATCATTTATGAGTAATACAAGTATACATCCAAAAACTGCAATTTCATACTGCTATAAAAATAAATTTTATTTCTTCAGTTCCATAATTCGTATGTGAACAATATAGTAGTTTCGCACATAAAATTATTCTGTAATAGATAGGAATTTTATAGGCAACTGATTGCAGTTCTACATTGTTACAGAACTGAAAACAGCTTACATTATAAGCAAATCTTTTGATCCTAAATTATTATTCATACAATTTGCTTAACAAAATCTAATACAAAATTCTCATTTCTGTCAAATAATTCAGTGCAATGCACTGGTGGATGTAAAATGAATTAGATCGTCGTTACATTTCAGTAAAATTTAACATTATTTCCTCGTGGAAAAATTACTCACGCCTTCTAATCCTCAGCGGAAAGCTGCTTAAATTATTTTCATTTTTTAATCAGCTGTTTTACGATATAAAAAAAAATCTGATGTGTACACCACATTAATTCCTTGTACGGAATATTAAATTTTACGCATTTTTTCTTGCATTTCATTTAAACTTATTGGATTGAATTAAATCTACTTCATCGATAGGCATAAACCACAATAGAACAAATGCACTCTTTAAAATTCACTATATGTGTTTACCATAGCGACACTCTGACGCTAGGTTTCACTTAAATACTTTACATCTCATTCATTTTATTATAACTCAGAATGCACAAACAGTTATATCATCTGAAGAATTATCTAATCGTTGCCACGCGTTCTATTCAAATACTATAATCAATCTGAAACGATGTATAAAAGAAATTAAACAGACAAAACAAAAAAAAAAAAAAAACAGTTTTTCACGCACGATTCAGTACAGTTAATTCAGTTCTTACTTCGCAACAAGGCAAAAATACATAAAATCTCAAAATAACTATATTAAAACTTACGAAGTAAATCTTAAACAGTTATTTCCTCGAATAAATTCCAAAATGGGTTAAGCATCATTTAATTCGCAATAATAAAAGAAGACAGAAGACATTATCTTTGGTGTTGCGAAGCTTAGTTTCTCTTGATTGGCAACAAATCCACTTTTCAGCTAAAGTTTCAAATGTAAACAAATATGGCTGCTTTCGTAAAAATAATAAGCTTAGCCGCACTCAGACAACTTTTAAATAGTTGATAATTCTACAAATATTGCATGCAGATTTACTAAAGGCATAAAAACCTTAACCGAAAATTCAATCATTTTTAAAGCCAAAAATGCGCTACATATAAGAATAAAAAAAATCTCAGTTCACTGTTATATGAACATGAATGGACTAGCGTATACACTGATGGTCCTAAAATACAAGACAACACTGGAGCTGGTGTATACAGTAAACTTTTTTCCCAATGTACAGAGGCTGTTCGCACATTTTTTAGACGATCTATATTGTATTCACAAAACTAAATTACATAAAATTCTTGTGTTTTAAATGTTCTATTTGACATCCCTTATTCTGAACTATCTTTCGACACCGCAATTTCCAGGACAATAATGCCTTTTGAAGTGTCAGAAGAGGTATTCTATCCCATTCCTCCCGAACAGCTTTCCAGGGTCCTGTTAGGGTTTTGGGACAACGTTTGGATAATGCAGTTTTTAAAAGTCCGAAAGCACAAAACTCCATAGGTGACACATCGGGAGATTTAGTAGGGATATCGTTGAAGGGTATGGCCTGGATACCAGTTTTTTGTTCCATTTCTTTTAGGAAATTTACAGTGGATTTTGATGTGTGACTGCTAGCTTTGTCCCGATGGAGTCTCACAGACGGATGGCACTGTGGGTAAAGCGATGGTATTTCATTCGGAAAAGTGGGCGATAAAATATGTTCCCGATAGTATTTGGAGTTAATCTTGACATTTTTTGCACTCTCTTTATTTTTAACTTGCGATTATAAGAAAAACAAGTGCGTGAGAAGAGAATCAAGCAAAGCCGCAGAACGCAGCACAAGAATCAATTAGCAACCTTCAGCAGGCGGCACACGCTCTGATTCGCCTTCTAAAACCTTCCTTTAAATACTATCTCTTTTTCTACTTCATTTGAACACACGCAAGCTAGAAATTTACATTCTGGCAGGAAAACCTAAAATAACTGCTTAGTCAAGCTGGTAAATGAATTCCAACTTCTTATTGGAGGACCCAACCTTTATAAACCTCCTCGTTTCTCACTGAATTTGTTCTCAGATCTGTGTCGTAGAATTCACGTCTCTTGAAACCCGAATTAGCGTGCAATACAAATGATACTTGTATTCCATTAACATAACTAATAAATAAAGACCTTAATTTCCTAAAAATGAATTAATAAATAACGAAATTATTTGAAATAATAATAAATTTAAATAGAGTAATTGTTCCTATTTACTTTATTGCTCATAATAGTATTTTCATAAAATTTTTTCATCGACGTAGGTGAAACAAAAGATTATTGTAGAAACATTTGACTTACTCATAGACGAACGTGAATCTGATTTGTCCACTTGTAAGCGGCTGCATTTCGAAGGTCTTGGGCCGGAGTCACTCAAATCCCTAGAAAAATGAAGTAAATAACACATAATCAAATTTATTGCAAATGGAAGTTACTTTAATTATTCAAATACATAAACTCAGAAATTTTAAAAAAATTGCATTATTTCAAGAAAATTTAAAGAAACTCAATACCAAACTGAACGAGTCTAACTTTTACGAAACTGGCAAACCAAATTACAAGATCCTAACACCCGCAATGGGTACAAATAACTTAGCTAGCTCAAATTCAATAAAAATGAGGTGTTACTTGTGCTGTGGGAAGTGAATTAGCACCAACAAAATGCCTGATGCTAAAAAAACAGACGGAGAAGTTAAATTACTTTAAATTTATTTAACCTCACCACTTGCGAAAAATTAAAATATACAACCACAAATTTACCAGCCAAGATCATCGGGTTTCAACAAAAGTCGTTTTTCACAATTCCCATCCGTTCAAGAATTTTTATCTAACCCCGGAACAGACGCCACAAGATAATGATATTTTGAAATTTGCTTCGTAACATCAAAACAAACAAACGAAAAAAAAAAAAAAAAAAAAAAAAAAAAAAAGAAAGGTTTCATATTTTAAATAACGTCCAAAGGGGCGTTTTCTTAACGTTTTGTGTGTTACCTTTATTTATTAAATATCATGTCCTTCGCACTTAAACCATAACATCCAGTTCAACAGCAATATCGCAAAATAATTTTAAAATGAACATATGTTTAGAATTTCCGATACACAGTTCCGCGCGCTGAAGATAAAAAGGTTTTTGTTTTTCCCGTAGGGTGTTGCCATTGCTCGCTTTTAAATCGTTGAGTTTGTTCATCAAAAATTCGTTCAAGTTTTACAAAATATGAAATAGATATTAAACCAAATTCCAAATTCGGGTTTCCAGATGCGCATATTCGTTCGTTATTCAAACTTGGATGGCTCTAGGTAGCGTTATCACATTTGGAGAAATATACATACATTTATGCAGCTTCTTCATTACTTAATTTCTTTAAATATAATACAGTTCGATAACATTTGGTGGCAACAATCTGAAAAGTGATAGAGCCGATTATAGTGAATCAACGCAAAATCGCAAAACGAAAAAATAGTCCTTCAGGGACAAAGCCCCTTTTGGACTAAAAATTATTTCAAAAAATTAAATTAATATTATTTACTTATTTATTATTCTATTAATATTCCTAAAATTATTTCTAAAAATTCGAAGACATCCAATAGCTATAAAAATACAAGAACGATAGTACAATTTTTACTGTGCCGTAATGCTGCATTATAACAGTTTAATGTTATAATTTCGTTTGAAAAATAACATTTACCTATTCTATCGTCGCCGCAACAATAGTGAGAGAAGTATACGAATGCACAAAATCTATTTGCAAAATGATTTTAATATTACACAATAGGCATAAGAAATATTTGCATATTTGTGGTAATTTATCAGCTCGGTTGTAGTGTCGCGAGCGTTATACTCCTTAAATTCATGTCTAAGAATATAAGAACATTTTCCAGTTCCTTTGCTCATGCGACGATAACTTTTGTCTTTAAAATGAAGAGAAAAAATGCACCAATTTTAGTAGAGAATAGGATACACCTCATTCAGAAAGTCAAGAATTCTCGCGTAGCACGGTCGCTAGATTCCTCAAAAATGCCGTTTAATTCATATTAATTGAACCAAAAAATAGCAAATAAAAAAAATTTGATGCGGACAACCACATGACTTCCTTGTACGGGGAATATTAAATTCTATGCATTTTTTGCTGCATTTCATTTAAACTTACTTCCTCGAATTTCATTAGAGATAGATTTCTCATTCAATTAATTCAGTTGCCACTTCGCAACAACGAAAAAATACATAAAACCTCAAAAAAATTGAAAAAGATAGAAAAATATAAAAGACCAAATGCAGTTAAAAGAATTAAAAAAACAATTTTTACAATGAAAATTAGTTTCTACGTAAAAACAAGCAATTCGGCCATCAGGCAAGAAGGCAGATTGTTCGGTGCACAAAACTGAAAGTTTACTTTTGGTCCCATTCGGCAAAAAGATACTGAAGGTGCAGAAACTGACTTGATTTACTATTCTGCTAAGTTTCAAATGTAAACAAATATGGCTGCCATGGTAAAAAAAAGTTAGGTTTAGCCGCACTTAAACAAAATTTAAATGGTTGATAATTCTACAACTATTGCATGCAAATTAACTAAAGGCATAAAAACCTTAACCGGAAGATAACAACAACATAATTCAATCATTTTTAAAGCAAAAAATTCACAATTTACCAACATATAAGAATTTAAAAAAAAATTGAGTAACAAAGTACGTTATATATATATATATATATATATTATATATACATAATGAAAGTAATTAAAAGTAAATTAATAAGCCCAAGACTTGCGCTAAAGCTGCAAAGTAATAAAGCAATAATTCAGTATAAATTATACAAAGAAAATTCTCCATATTACATTTTCAAGCAATATGTAATATGTAGAGTTTTCTTTTTATAATTTATAGTATATATTTATATATATATATTTGGTGCCGCCGCTTGCAACCAAAAAGGGAAGTGCATAGCTACATCTTATAGCAGTCCTATATGCAAAATTTCAACGTTCTTCCACCAGTCGTTTTTTAATTATGCGGGATACATAGGTACGTACGTATAGACGTCAAGAAAATAAATTAAATCAGTTTTATTTCAAATCAATTTTATAATCCGTTTGAGGAATAAGAGTCCTTATTCTGTCCTTACGTACAGATGTCACACAAAAAACATCGTAAAATTGCATTCGATATCGGTCAAAATGGATATTTTCGATCAATATATAATACCCGGAATTTTTCGTGATTACACTACTTCCTTTACTTCGTGGAAGGAAGTAAAAACTAACGATATTTCTCAATAAGAGCATTGGTAGCTTAATTACTAACCACCACAGGGTTCGTACACATTTCTGCACACGGAAATTAAGTACTTTCAAGGACTTTTAAGGGCCATTAATGAAAAAAATTAAGGACCTATGAGTAAATGGGAACTAAATAAATTCAATTAAAAATATTATCTATGCCTGAAATTTATTTTTCTAATACCATCCTAAAAAGAAAAAGATCCGTAAGTAGGATGACTTAGTATTAAACATGAATTAATTAACAATATTGTTAATAAGTAAGTTTGAGAATAAAATCAACTTTATAAAATGTATCAAGTAGCATTAAATATTTTATATTTATAATAGTTAGACATATTTGAAAGATGACACGTGACAGTTTTTTTTTCAATGTTTTGCTAACAGTTAGCTTTATTTATTTATTTATTTATTTTTTAAATCACATACTTGCTCAGTCTACAGCTTTAGTAAATAGGAAGTAGATTTTATGTCAAGTGGCATAGATTAAAACGAGAAGCAAGATCATAATCAGCATGATTCATAACAAATGATTGCCCTGTCACCGCTGCTGCTTACCTAGAGAGAGACCTGCTGATTAGAACAAACCTAAAAGGCCTGATGTAGGCACGGCTGGAAATTTAGAACAAACCTAAAAGGCCTGATGTAGGCACGGCTGGAAAGATTTGAAAGTTAGTTGGGCTCTATCTGTCGCAGTCTTGTGTCGTAGCTTCATGTAAGTCCAATAAGCCACTAAAGCACCACAGGTGATAAGTCATTTTGTATTGTTTTAAGTCTCACTAGATGGAAAAATTAATTTTACATGAATTTTTGTGTTTTATCTTGTGACCATGATAAGGATTAATGAAAGGCAATAACTCGCTTTAATATGTAGAGATAATTTTTAAGCAGTTAGTTATAAATAGTAAAATTAGGTAGTTAGATAACCTTAGTCATTATGGATTTACATGACCAATACGAAATTTTATTTACTTTTTTAACAATATTTGTTAAAAAAGCACTATTAAAATCACAAGCTAATAAAATTTCACAGTTTAAAATACAAACTTATGACATTGATTCTTAAACGATATTAGGACACGTACACATTAAAAGCTACAAAACACATAATTACACATTAAAAGCTACAAAACATTTATATTTTGTAACAACAAAACAAAATATTTATGCGTCTTTTTAATTTGAAGCCTTCCTAGACATTTTGACTAATTTAATCGATTTCCTTCTCTTTAAGAATCTTCTCTAACAATCAGAAAATTGTCTCAATACGCAAACCGGTGCTCTCACCAGTTTCTGCGTGCTTTATCTCCTAACTTGTCATCCTCTCTACAATAATAGTTATGAGGCTTTACTTGATCTGGTAAAAGTTAAATAGTCCAAAACTTTCCAACAGATGAGAAGCAAATTATCGCTATGTCTGAAAGTAACTACAGTGTCAGACAAAGGTTTAAATAAGCTTATTATTTAAAAAGAACTTTGAACATAAAGGCATGTTCTGATGCTAACAAAATCAATTAGAGATCGTGGTGATGTAATTTAAGCAAGAACAGTCAAATTCAAACTACAAATGTGGACTAGTGGTCAAAGATTTAATTTAATTTTAATTTAAGCTGGCTCAGTAACTCTATCATATGAGAAAATAGAATGAGAAACTATAAAGGCTGAAATCTTTAAACAACTGGGTAATTTAGATAATAATAACTGTACATATCTTTGAAGAATAATATTCTTTAGGTATTCAGTTTCTTTCTTCAACACATTTCCTTTTCATTTTAGAATTTTGGATTTAATTACGGATTTCGGTTATTTAAAAAAAACTAAATGCATTTAGAATGTATAGAAAAAGCTGCTAATTTTATTTTTTTAGCAATATCAAAATTCAGAAGAAATATGAAATATGTATGGTAAGGGCTTGGTTATAGAGCTGATGTGTCAGAATATTTAGAATTTAGTGACAAAATGAGCAACAAAATCTAGAAATGTCATAACTTCTAAAATTTAGAGCAGGCACTGGAAGCCGAATTTAGAAAGGCACTAGACAACAGAGTTTAGGATTCACAGAGATTTCATCAGGTGGGAAAATGCCTAGCGCCAAATTCTATATGATGCATTAAGGCATATTATATGAGTCTTTTAAATTGTCAGTTTTCAATTTCTTCATTAAAAAAATGCATTTCTATAACGCCTATCCATGTGATAAGATTAGAAGCATCTTTGATACACAGTCCAGTCACATTAATGTGACCACCACGTACTTTCCATGTCAGAGTTAAATAACCAATCACAGAAGGCAGGTGGCAGCACAGTGCAGTTGAGCGTATATAAAGGGTGTGTGAGGGCTTCGGAAAACATTTCAATCGTTGGCGTAATTCATTACAAACTTTCTGTAAAATACATCCATTATGTGTTAATACCATGGAGACATATTTCATTTTATCACATATTACTGGAATCTTCCAGAATAGTGGGTCTATAAATCTTGCCTTCAAATCCTTCTAAACTTTCCAAGCTGCAGTGTCTAAAATACTAAAGAAAAATTATTCCTACGAATTCTGTAACAGCCAAAAGCCAGAAATATTTGGGGGGAGGAATGTAAAATTAATTTTACACAGAAAACTGATGCATATTCTGAGAATTCTGAATATTCTGAGACAATTAATTACATGGCAAAAACTCTTACTATAAAAAATTTTAAAAAAGACATTTTTAATTAATTACATAGTTAATTTCGCTTTTTAGTAAGAATTGTTTCGTAAATTGTGTTTTATAGCATTAAACTTTATTTATTTCTCAGATTCAGAATATTGTATAATAAGTTGTTAAAATGCAACTTTATAATATGACAGCGAAAAATAAAAATATTTTATTTTAATGTTATTTTTTAAATATAATTCCAATATATTACCATTATTTTAATGAAATTTATTAATGTTACAATATATTAAAAAAATCGTCGAAAAATTCTCAGATCTCGGAATTAAAAATTTTCTATAAAAACTGATCTTAAAATCGCCAAAATGTTGATAAGTCACCAAATTTAAAATCGTTAAATAAAAAAATTCACATCACCAAAAGCGAAGAGTTGTTTAAGAACTCTTTATTAGAAAAAATGAATTTTCAAATGCTTATGTTTCACTTCTTGCTTTGAAACTCGATTTCTCTTCTTGCTTTGAAACACTATTTATATTAGAAATAAGAACAAATTATAACACATGAACAAATTCAAAAGATAATCATATATTTGTCAGTGAATCGCCAAAAATATTCCTCCAAAATGCTAATTCACACTCAAAATGGTAGTCGTAAAAACAGACACAAATTTCAGATAATTAAAATCAAGGACCTTTTGCCGATTTTGGCCGAAATTAAGGACTTTGAGGACCAAAAATCGATTCCAAAAAACCTAAGGACTTTTAAGGACCGTACGAACCCTGCACCATGATAAGACTATCAATGAATAAAATTGTTTCTGCCAGGAAACAGAGCGTATTCAATTTGTTGATCCACACCATAAACGCATTATTACTGGTGAGAAAAGGAACAATACTGCTAATTTAAATAAAAAAAATTCTTTAAATATAATAAAGATAGCCTTGGCGATTTTACTTTTAAGAGCAGCTAAGAGTTCAGCTTTCGCAGTGAAACTTTTTTGGAACCGAAAAGTAAATTTCTGCAAATTAACTGGCCGTATTTACTTACAGAATTAAAGATTTAAAAAATATATTTATCTTCACCAAAGTTGGCATAACTATCAACAATTTCAGCATTACTTGCAACAAAACATCATCACGAGGTACTTGAACAAAAACTTCATCATCCTGTTACATGTAAAAAAGTTCTTTCCACTGTAAAATCCATACTAAACAAACTACTTGCTTTCCATAAAAAACTTAAAATACCACACAAAACAAAATACAAGATATTTTCCAACCTCTATGCTTTTTTTTTTTCTTATCAACTTCAAAAAGTATATTAGCAAATTTCTCGGAAATCAATCAAAATTTCAATTTTTACTGGATTATTAATAAATATAAAAGCAATTATTAATACCCTAAAAACATTTCATTTAAAGACATTAACCGTTACGACCTTGAAAATATGTAAATCACACTTCCGCTTAAAAGAAATTTACAACAGCTTATTGGAATTACCAAAAACATTTTCCACAAACTTTTAAATCATTGAAAGCAAAACTTTCTGCTATGCACCTTATTTCACATATTTATTAAATTTAACAATACTACACTGGTTATCATAAATTAAGGAAAAATTACGATTGCTGAAAATGTTACATGTAGAATTTTATGAAACTTACCCACAATATACAACACATAGTAAGGTATCAAATAACATAAAAAGAAATGACCAGACAAAATTATGGTAGTATAGAAATTAGCACATGTATAAATGATCAAATCGAAGGTGTCAGTTTGCTATGGGAAAAGTACCTTCAATATGGAATAGGATCGCCTATCGGATTCAATATGGAATAGAAGCAATACAGCGATGTGTGATGCTTTCAATCATACTGTCTATCAGTTCCATAGGAAGCGAGAGCCAATGCTCTTGCAAAGCAGTTGCAAGCGCGGCATGAGTCTGAGGGGGCGGATTGAGAGCAGCGAGACGTCTTCCTAAAGCATCCCAAACCTGCTCGATGGGATTCAAGTCCGCAGATCGAGCTGGCCACTCCATGCGCATAATTGTTTTCTATTGAAGATAATCATCTACGATGAGAGCCCTGTGTGGTCTTGCGTTGTCGTCCCGTAACAGGAAAGCATCACCTATTGCCCCGGCATACGGCCACACATAAGCATCAAGGATGCCATCTCTATAAACCTAGATTCACAATTCCCCTCGGAAAGACATGGAGGTCTGTGCGTCCACCCGAAGAGATGCCACCCCAAACACAGACAAAGCCTCTTCCGTATGCAACTCTTTCAGGGATGTTTGACGGATTATAACGAGTTCCAAGTTCTCTCCGTATCAAATTACGCCTACTAACGCTTTCTAAACTAAATCTGGACTCATCCGTAAAGAGAACAGCTCTCCATTGATCAGGCGTCCGGTGGACATGTTGTCGTGCCCACTGCAAACGGTCCCTCCTTTGGCGTGACGTGAGCGGCACGCGAATGGCTGGTCGCCTCGCATACAGACCACCTTCGTGAAGCCTTCTACGCGCAGTTGACGTTGACACCAACCTTCCGGTGGCCGCAGCAAGGGAGGATCTAAGAAGAGTCGGAGTAGCGGTTCTATTCCTGCGTGCACATAATGCCAAATATCCGTCATCGGCGCTCGTCGTAGCAGTCGGTCGTCCTTGGCTGAACCTCCTAGATGCCGAATCTGTGCGAGATGTTCTTTAACTGAATTTTATGGTTTAAATGAGAAAAACAGGATATTCAATAAATAAAAGTAACATACAAAATGTTTAAAAAACGCCCCTTTGGACGTAATTTAAAATCTGAAACCTTTCAGATTTTTTCCCCCCCGAAGTATATAAATGTTTCCCCCCCCCGTACAGTGTTGTCAAACAGTGGTGTCACAAACAGTGGTGCCCCCGTACAGTGGTGTCACAAAAGGGGTTGTAAAACCCCTTTTGTGACTGTTTAGCACAATTAGCGCAGTTTTGTTTTGGTTTCTCTGCCAGCAAGGAGTAACACTTAACTCCTATCCCCAACATAACTGTAAAAATGCATTGTCCTATACTTTTAAAATGGCTACAACGACGCATACGGCGTTGTACGACAAAACGGCTACTACAACTACTACAACGTGTGAAGTCTCGTTATCTTTCGTGCTTTTGCTTTTTTTTAATGTAAAATGCTGACGTAAAGTTTATAATTATTAATTACCATATCATATGATGATTAAATATGATGTAAAATGTATAATTGCTAATTATACTTAATTAACAGTTTTAGTTTTTTTAGCCCAAAGGGCGTTAGCCCAGAAGGACTGTTAATTTCGTTTGGGCATTTTGCATCGAAAACTTTAAATGTCTGAATCACTTTTCAAATTGTTGCCACAAAATATTAAAGCCCTGCATTATATTTAAAGAAAATAAACCATAAAGAATTTGCATAAATGTATATATATTTCTCGCACTGTGATTCAAATTCTGAATAACTGTTCTCCACCAGAACATCGGCAACTGGAAGACCTAATTTGAAATTTGTTTTATTATCATTTTCATATTTTGTATGGTATTTATGAGTTTTTGATTAAGAAACTCAACGATTTCAAAGCCAGCAATGGCAACATTGTAGGCGGAAAAAAAAAATATTTTTATCTCCAGCACGCGAGAGTGTGTATCGGAAATTCTAAAGCTATGCTCTTTTAAAATTATTTTGCGATATTGCTGTTGAATTAAATTTTATGGTTTAAAGTGCGAAGAACGTGATATTTAATAAATATAGTTAACACATATAACGTTAAAAAAAAAAAAAACGCCCATTTGGGCGTAATATAAAATCTGAAAGTTTTCAGGTTATTAGCCCAAAGGGCGTTAGCACAGAAGGGCTATTAATTTCGTTTTGGCGTTTTGCGTTGATTCACTTTTCAAATTGTTGCCACCAAATATTACAGCCCTGTATTATATTTAAAGAAGTTAAATAATGAAAAAAACTGCATAACTGTATGTGTGTTTCTCGCATTGTGATAAAACAACGGTTCCTAGCGCCATCCAATGTTGAATAACATACGTCTCCACCCGAATATGGGCATCTGGAAGCCCTAATTTGGAATTTGTTTTATTATCTATTTCATATTTTGTCAGATATTAAAGAATTTTTCATTAACAAACTCAACGGTTTCAAAGGGAGCAATGGCAACACTGTACGGGGGGGGGAAACATTTATATCTCCAACGCGTGAGACTGTGTATCGGAAATTCTAAAGATATATCATTTTAAAATTATTTTGCGATATTGCGTTGAATTGAATTTTTTGGTTTAAGTGCGAAGAACATGATATTTAATAAATAAAGGTAACACACAAAACGCTAAAAACAACTCTTTAAGCATGTAAAACCTCAAAGCTTTCAAGATTTAAAAAAAAAATTTTTTTTTTCATATTTTTTGTGACGTTTTGTTTTCCTAATTACGATTTGAACTTTGCGTTTATTGCCAACAAAATGGTTCCGCTTCACTTTAAATTTCTTCTGTTTCATTTTTAATAAAGTTCTGAAACGTAGGGAGTGGGTTTTGCGAGAGGTGTAAAAAATCCTTAATGAATTTCGGGAGAAATTTCTGGAGGACTCTCAGAACAAGGAAACGTTTTTGGATTTTATAAATGTGATCGTTTGACGTGTTCGAGTTTGGCTGCCGTCTGACCAAATACAAGCTCGAAAGTATTTAAGTATGTAACATTTTTTAGCTTATTAGGTACAATTTCCACACAAATTTGGCTTTTAGTAGCACGCTCAGTTTATTCAAATTGAGCGGAAGTAATTGAATTAAATAGGAGACGAAACCAGAGTGTGAGAGTCTTGCTTTCAAACTACGTTCGAGATACTGCTCGGTAGAATTTAGATCAGCGCGTATCGGCCTGTGTCGACACCACCGAGACTACGCCTGTGTGCCTAGCTTTGCAGAAGTGCTAGCTTTCAACTGTTTAATCAGAAATCTTGCTGAAATCTCAGCGGTAATTAAAAACGCGGTTAATTAGGATCTCAGAGCCTCGTCGATAGTGTTTGATATTTATTCATCTAGTTCTTATTTTCAGTTTTACTTTACTTTTAGTTGAACCGCCGAGTTGGCGCAGTTTGTGAGCGTCGAGTAGACGCAGTTGTAATTCTAAAAGGTACAATAATAAACGTACACTTGCCCCTTTAATTGCTCGGAACAGCGTTCTTTCTATTGATAATAAATTACTCATTTACAAAACCATGTTGCGTTCTATAATTACATATGCCTGTCCTGTATGGGGATATGCCAGTGCCACCCAGATTAAAAAATTACAAGTTCTACAGAATGTCATATTAAGGCAAGCAGCGAACTGCCCATGGTTCATCAGAAACCTGGCGATTCACCGGGAATTTAATGTACCTTTCCTTCATTAATATATGGCCACTCTCGCACACAGATTCTTTAAAAATATTCCTAAGGTATCCAATCCCACAATTCCTGTATTAAACTATGATTACTTGGCACTAGAAAATAGAAAAAGGCCTATGGCTATCCTCAGGAATCTTTGAATCTTTGATATGTATGCATAATTACTCAAATTCATTTAAAAAAAAAAGGATATATATACACTATATTTCATATATACCATATTATGCAAGTGTATATGCTTGTTTGTCTCCCAATGCTATGAAACTAATATGTTATGTAACTACTGCATATGAACTATGAGTTTGTACTGCCAACCTGGCAGATCTCCTGCCTATTACATTTAATTGATCTTGATATGCTATTCATTCGCACTGTATTCATGTATTATATTGTATTTCCTGCACTTTGTATTATGTATGTCATGCCTTTATTGCTGTTTTTTGGTTAAGTCTTTAAATTGCTGCACACTCGTACTAAAACTTAAGTCACACGATAGGACTCTCTTATTCTGATAGGGTATTTAACTAACTCACTAACTCCGCACCAACCACTCATCTTCGCCTCTTCGCACAGCAGCTACATGTGTAGCTTAGTGTCGTCAGGACTCGTTTCCTGTTCGCTGTTTTACCACATGAATATGCCATATATTGCTTATACGTCTTCAGCAACAATTATGCCATTCTCATTAATTAGAAACTCTCATGAATTCGAAAATCGGCTACATATTCGATCAGGGTAGCGCTCACGCGCGGGAACCTACACGCAAGCACATGTGCAATTGCCTGAGCCGACAAGTTGGGCCAGCGAGATCTTACACACTCACTTTTAGAAAATTCCTAATGGATGGCACAATAAAAATATTCAAACGGAGTAATAATTTATGCTTTTTAAAAAGCGAAAAACGTTTTGCAAGGTAAAGTGTCCAATGAACTAAATTTACAGGAAGAACCTCATAATAAAGAAAAGCAGATGGAAAACATTGAAAAGATTAAAATGGATAATGTTTTCGTTACGGGAAAGCATTATCCATCGAAATCTGGTCGTTTTTCTGAAATTCATTCTAAAGGAATTTATAATAAACCAAACAAACACATTTAATGTAAAATTTAAAAAAAGGGAAGAAAAAGAAAAGTCTGAAAGATTTCACATTTTAAATTATATAGAAAGGTTTTTTTTTTTAACATTTTGCAAACTAACTTTATTTATTAAATATCATGTTCTTTGCACTTGAACCGTAAAATTCAGTTCTAGAGCAATATCGCAAAATAATTTTAAAATGAGCCTATCTTTAGAATTTCTGATACAAAATCTCGCCGGCTGCAGATAAAAATGCTTTTTCTATACAACGTTGCCATGGCTCGCTTTGAAATCCTTGAGTTTGTTAATCCAAAATTCGGTAAAGTTTTAGAAAATATGAAATCGTTAATAAAACAAATTCCAAATTTCAAATTTGGGCTTCTAGATGCCCATATTCGCAGGAGGATTACGTTATTCAAAACTGGATGGCTCTAGATACCATTGTCTTAGCACAATGCGAGAAACATTCATACGTTTATGCAGATTCTTCATTATTTAATTTCTTGAAATATAATACAGGGCGATAATTTTGGGTGGCAACAATTTGAAAAATGAAACAACGCTTTTAGTGAATCAACGCAAAACGCCAAAACGAAATCAATACTTCTTCTGGGAAAATTGCCCCTTTGGATTAATAACTTCTGTAAATTACAAAAAAAAAAAAAAAAAAAAAAAAATCCATGATCTTTAAAAGAAAATGAAGATAATGAAAAATATATTAATATAACAACCATACGAAACTCTTTAAAAGTATGTAATCAATCTTCAAAATTCACGTTAAACGAAATGCAGAACGTTGTAAATATTTATAGACAACAGGAAATGATCTAATACAGTTTTCTTCCATATAATTACGGTACAGAATATTTTTACATAACCATGATTCAGATCTATATATTAATCATTAAAAACCACTGAATAATTGAACTTAACTGTTAAAAATTATTAGTTAATACTAATTATTTTTAAGAGTTAAATTCAATTTATGACCAAAACATAATTTTTAATTATTAATAATAACTCAAAATTATATTTTGGTCCATCAAGTTTTCAATCAATACAGTTTTCTCCATATAATTACGGTACAAAATATTTCTACGTAACCATGACTCAGATCTATTTCTTTATCTATCTGTTAATAATCGAATTTAACTTTTGAAATTATTAGTTAATACTAATTATTTTAAGAGTTAAATTCAATTTATAAGGAAAATATAATTTTTAGTTATTACACGTCTGTAAACTGAAGCTCATCTGTCTAATCTAAACTAAGTGTGATTTGGAAAGTGAGGAATGTGTTCTAGCTTAATTCTTATGTATAATTCTGTTCTTATTATGCTTTTAAAATCCTTTATTAGTCTAAAGGGGCTTTGTCCCTGAAGGACTATTGTTTTCGTTTTGCGATTTTGCGTCGGAAACATTTAAAATCTGTATCACTTTTCGAACTGTTGCCACAAAATATTGCAACCCTGTATTATATTTAAAGAAATTAAATAATGAAGAATGGGCATAAATGTATGTATGTATGTTTCTCGCATCGTGATAAAACGACGGTACCTAAAGCCGTCGAATTTTGAATGCCGTCATCCTGCTGCGAATATAGGCATTCGAAAGCCCAAATTTGAAATTTGGAATTTGTTTTATGAACGATTTCATATTTCGTAAAACTTTAACGAATTTTTGATGAACAAACTGGATGATTTCGAAGCGGGCCATGGCAACGTTGTACAAAAAAAAACATTTTTATCCGCAGCGCGTGAGTCTGTGTGTTGGAAATTCTAAAGATAGGCTCAGTTTAAAATTATTTTGCGATATTGTTCTGTAACTGAATTTTATGGTTTAAATGCGAAGAACATGATATTTGATAAATAAAAGTAACATACAAAATGTTTAAAAAACGCCCCTTTGGACGTAATTTAAAATCTGAAACCTTTCAGATTTTCTTTTTCTTTTTTTTTTATATTTTTTTATTTGCAACAGCGAAACTATACAACGTAATATGTTGTATGGAAAATATGATAGATTGTGATGTAAAATTGCAATATATCTTATTATCCGAGTATATTTACACAAAAGCATACATTATAGCAATTTGCTACCCATTTATATTAAAAAATAGCGTTTACCTTTTCCTTCAAAACAGCGTTATTAATATTTAACGAAGGCACTTAAAATTATTTTAGAACATTTTGCCTGCACTATGATAATAAATAATATGCATTGCACAATATTCATAGTTTGCTAAAGTTTAGCAACTTAACGATAGGAATTTGTGACAACTTAGTCAAAGCAGATTGAGATGCACACAAAAGCTAAGTTTTGTCATCATTTCTCCGGTGAATAACCTACGAGAAAGATCGTCTTTTTCAGAACAGATGCAGCTATTAAAGGTATGCCTGAAATAAATGGTATATGATTCGATATCTGAAATAAAACTGCGTTCTTTCTAAGTAACATTCCCAGTAAGTTTTTCTCCTGCTTAAGAACAAAAATACTCATTCTGCTATATTACCTATCATTTTATATATATCCAATAGAACTTAGAAGATGTGTAAGGAAATGTTTTTTAGTACTTTTTTTTTCTTTCTTTGATGCTCTAAAACGCATTATAATTAGACTGGATTTAGGTAAGCTAAATAAGTTTAATTAGATATTAAAAATCCTCAACGTCTAATAATTAAGGAAAATTATTGGTAAAATTTATCAGCTCATATAATTATATCTTAATTTATTTTTAAAATATGAATTACATTTATTTATAATTACAGTTCTAAATTATTTGGTTTGAATCGTAAAATAAAGATTATTGTACGAATTTTTTAGCGGAATTAAAAATATTTTTGGGGAAAAGCCTAGAGAAAGTTTCAGGCTAGGATTTCATTCATTATCTTTAATCTTCCCTTTATTATGGATAACGCTTTGTTAATTTCTCCACATCTCTTTAAAATGCTTAATTCTGACGTAAACCAATTGTTAAATTTGCATCAAAATGCTACTTGTTCTTCCCCCCCCACACACACACACAAAAGAAATTATACAAAATGACATTCCACTGACAATTTTTACTAGAATTTTCCTGTCTGTGCACTAGTTCACTAGTTCTAGTTCAGATACTAGAACTGATACTGTTCACTAGTTCTAGTTCAGATACTAGAACTGATTCACATACTGAGAACACTAGTTCTAATTCAGATATAGTTTATTTCTAAGAAAGAAAATGCATATAAAACTGAATTTGATGCGTAATTTCTCTGTACCCGACATCGCTTTAATTAATAAGTGGATTTTAAGATTAACCGTGGAACGTCATAAGATTACATGTTTGGTCCAAAAAGACCCCGGATGAATGACGTCATAATCTATAGACCCGCTAAGCCTCGCTGGTTATTTTAAGAATCCGCGACATTCGATTGTTGTTGTTTTGTAAGATAAAGTAATAGCAACTTACATGAGGGCCTGATGAAGAAAAGAGGAGCTATTCAGCAACTGTCGAAGGACGCCTTCTCTGAGGGTGCCTTGCCTTCCTGTGTGGAAACCGGTCGATCGCGGTCGACGCATGTGTCGGGAAGGCGCGTATGACGTAATCCCGGGGAGAAGTGCAGGGACCGAGGAGCCCTGGCGGTCACCGACCGATATTCCTTCGCTCGATGGCAGTGTATTCGCGCTCTACACCTCCCCTGCGTCACTTTGAGGTCCACCCGCGGGCACTGCGCGTCTTCCCTCCCCTCGTGTGACCTCGAGCCCCTGCAGCTGCAGAATGCTTCGCCATCCGGCACACACTAGGAGCCGGAAATGGCGAAGAAATCCGGCTACGCTTAGAAATAACACGAGAGAGTTCGTTTTTCCAGTCGCCCCTGGATGGTCCAACATGTAAATTTGAGATTGGCTAGTGTCTTGCATAACTGCGACTGCTTGATCTACCAGAATCGGTGGTAATTGCTAAACATTGTCACAAATGATACACCAAAGAAATAATGTAAGATATTTAACATATAACGAAATCTAAAATAATAATAATAATAATAAAGGATCTCGGTTTAAAAAAAAACGCTGATAGCAAGCTATATACATTAATATGTTTGAAATAAAACATTCCACATGAAATATGCTCCGAAAGAGATGAAAAAATAATACAACTTGACCATACTCAAAAATAAGAAATCTCCATTATTAGTTAAAATTAATTACTTGATGAAAATCTATCGTAGAAATTGCTGAAGAGCAGCATATGTTCATAAATACGTAAATTGCAGGCTCAAAATATTTTATGTGAATGATGTTTTTCAAGAGAATACAATTTGAACTTGCTTATAAATACATATTTAATTTATTTTTAGCGCAAAAGGGGACGTTACTTCCAAATGCGTTGTTAGTCTCGAAACGCACTTGCGTTGAATCACTATAAAAGCGTATCACTTTTCAAATTGTTGCCTCCAGATATCATTGCCCTGTATTGCACTTAAAAGAAATTAAATAATAAAAAATCTGTATGAATATATGCATGTTTCTCGCACTGTGAAAAAAAAAAAAAAAAAACCTGTACCTAGAGTCATCAAATTTTGAAAACGTAATCCTCCATCCGAACATGGGCGTCTAAAAACCCGAATTTTGAACTTCGGATTTGTTTTATTATCTATTTCACGTTTTGTAAAGCTTTCAAGAATTTTGATTAACAAACTCAACGATTTCAAAGTGAGAAATGGCAACACTAGAATAAAACATTTTTATCTCCAACGAGTCCAACGGAAATTGTAAAGATATGCTGTTTTTAAATATTTTGTTGAAGCGAATTTTGCCTGACATAAGCGTCAAGAACGTTATATTTAATAACTAATGTAAACAAACAAAACGTTAATAATAAAAAGATAAAAGAAAAGTTTGGTAAAGCTATCTTAGTAAGAAAACTCAACATCGATATGATGAAGTGAGAAAAGATTGGGGGGGGAAGAAAAAATGTATGGCAACACTTCACGTTGCATTCGAATTCTAAACGTATACTGCTGTGCTGCTTTTAAAATTTTTGTAATTTTGCTGTTGAATTGTATAAGGCGTAAGTGCGAATAAAATGATGCTTAATAATAAAGCTAAAAAGACAAAAACAACAACAAAAGAAAAAAAAATTGCGTCAGTAGGAGTGAATAAAATATCATTTAAACAAATTTTCATTATTCTTCATACGAAATATTTTTAACTGTTTTAACTATCAAAGACCAGAAAGCTGAAGAAAATTGCAATAAAAAACTGAATGTTACCAATCTTTTTTTAAAGAATTATATTATTTAAAATTTTATTCTTTTTATACAGTTATTAAAAATAACAGATATTCATAAAAAGTCAAATATAAATGTCCTTCAATTTAGTAGATAAATAGTATAATTCTGAGTTTCTCAAGCTTTACGAGTTCGAGGAAGCCTAATTAGTGCAAGATAAAGAAATATTTTCGTATACACAAATTATTCATATTTCACTTAGAAATCACTCAAACTTCAGTTTAGAAAATCTGCAAAAATTAGCTTTGTTAGAAATAAAAGAAGGCTGCAACTGCGACATTTTTACCCAAAAGTAGGATATATTTATTATTATTAGTCCAAAGAGGCTTTGTCTCTGAAGGACTATTGTTTTCGTTTTGCCATTTTTCGTTGAATCACTCTGAACCAAAGCTGTACATACAGCTTTGCTCTGAACGTCCGTTTCACTTTTGAAACTGTTGCCACCAAATATTATCTCGCCCTATATTATATTTGAAGAAATTAAATAATGAAGAATCTGCATAAATGAATGTATGTTTCTCGCACTGTGATAAAACAACCGTTGCCACAAAATATTGCAGCCCTGTATTATATTTAAAGAAATTAAATAATGTCATAAATGTATGTATGTTTCTCGCATTGTGATAAAACGACGGTACCTAGAGTCATCCAGTTTTGAATGACGTAATCCTACTGCGAATATGGGCATCTGGAAGCCCAAATTTGAAGTTTGGAATTTGTTTTATTATCGATTTCTTATTTTTTAAAACTTTAACGAATTTTTGATGAACAAACTCGAGGATTTCGAAGCGAGCCATGGCAACGCTGTGCAGAAAAAACATTTTTATTTCCAGCGCGTGAGACCGTGTATCGGAAATTCTAACGATATGCTCAATTTAAAATTATTTTGTGGCATTGCTCTTGAACTCAGTTTTATGGTCTAAGTGCGAAGAGCATGATATTTAATAAATAAAGATGATGCACAAAATGTTAAAAAAACGCCCCTTTAGACGTAATTTAAAATCTGAAACCTATCAGATATTGTTATTATTATTATTATTTTTATGTAAAAATTACGTGGTGTTTATTTGCCACCACTAGAAGTATTTTACAGATTTTTCTGTCAGTTGCTATCTGTTTCAATGTCCGAAATATACCCAGAATGAATTTCATGGCAACATTTACTTTATTAGTATGTATGTAACTTAAACATTTATATAACATACGCATTATGATACATGTAAGCATATTCTCATTATAGGAAGTATTAAAAAGGATCAACAAATTGATCAAACTGTAGTCAAATTAACATGCTCTTCGATTTGGTTTGTATATGCTTTTAACAGAGACGGGCAATATATTCTTTAAACACAACTTAAAATTTAAAAAAATTCTTCTATGTATTTGAAAGCAAATTTTATAAAACCATAGAATTATCATTCCGCAATTTTGCATAACAGGACACTGTCTCAACATTATCATGTTGCATCATTCATGATATGTTGTTCTCAACATATCATGAATATACATGCAAAATTGTCAGCAAATCATAAGCTACGTCTTGCATTTAGAATGCTGTTAAACTTTTCTAACTTCCTAGAATTTCGTGTTTTCGACATAATTAAATTAATCTTAACTTGGACAAACTTAATTTATATGTTGTACGTGAATAAAGTACGAAATCTTAAAAGTATAAGTACGTATTGCCAAAAAATTTAAGATAAGAAAATGCAAAAATATGCGCCATATTTGCCGCATGCTGCAAAAAACATAATATTTCAAACATTCTTTTAAAAATTGCATTTACGAGTTGTCTAAACATAGTCAAACATTTAAAAGTTGTCTAATCATATAATCAGAATTTATAATATTCTGCTGCCTCTACTTCGTTTCAGATAGCGAGAATCGTCGTAATAATAATCAATGGGATGTCCATCAAAAGCATTTAAATTTTCCTTTGTGGTGAAAGACGGCAAAATGCTACATTAAAATGATGTTAATTGTTATGAAAGAAGCTGGGTACGCGTGTTTTTCTGGTGGGGGTGGTTCGTGATTTTGAACTGAAATTATAGTGCTTTGGTATGTTTAATGTTGCAGTAAAAATTGTAAGCAATTTTCAAAATGATTTTTTTTTGGAGGGGGGTTATTTTTAAATCGGTATGTAACGTGTTATTCCTTATACAACAAGGACCATTTGGCATTTCCCCAAGGGCTTAATTCCGCAGAATTTTAAGTTTGTAAAGATTTGCTTTTGTAGCATGTCAAATAATTTATAACAAACAAAAGATTGGCCAGTAGCTTTCTTTAACAGTTTTATTGGAATGTTACACATGCTTCACACATATGAATCAGAATGCCATTTTCATCACAGTGCAGTAAATTTAGAACTCTCCTAACTTCTTAAGAATTAAAAACAAATGTATCATTCGATGTTGCATTTAGCTTCAAAATTTTAATTACCACTGGAAGATAACGTTATTAGTCCAAAGGGGCTTTGTCCCTGAAGGACTATTGTTTTCGTTTTGCGATTTTGCGTCGGAAACATTAAAAGTCTGTATCACTTTTCAAACTGTTGCCACAAAATATTGCAGCCCTGTATTATATTTAAAGAAATTAAATAATGAAGAATCTGCATAAATGTATGTATGTTTCTCGCATTGTGATCAAACGACGGTACCTAAAGCCATCGAATTTTGAATGCCGTAATCC
>KK120178.1:160723-216329 GCA_000611955.2 Stegodyphus mimosarum | reverse complement strand
AATGGATTTTAGTCTTAGGCTTTTCACTAAGTTATACCCGGGTCAAATACTTTTCCACGGCAGTTCTCAGATATATTACTGTTTTTCATATCACAGTCTGAAGATTCAGTCATTTCAGACTTTTCTTGCACAGGAAGATCTGAAACAGTTCGTTCACCACTCTGTAGTTTATTCGCACCGTGGGTACAGTTCACCTCGATACTCACAGCAGAAGGTACTTGCTTATTTACCTCTATTTCCTGAAAGCGAGTTCCGATGTTTACACCAGGACCATGAATACAATCCGATCCTTTACAAACAGAAGTATCCTGGTTTAGAATCGAGTCCATGTCTACACAATCTTCATTATAAGACACACATACAGTTTCCGAAGTAGGCAAATTTTCTTGCAATACTGGATCACTCTGCGTAGGCTGTACATCAGCTTCTTCCATCTCAGAGTCACATGAGTTTTCAGATGGTTCAATACTTGCTAACTGCGACTTCGTAACTTCATTATCAGTTGCTATGATCTTGACAGTCGCATTTTCATTTTCTTCTGCGTCTACTTCAGGCACGTGAGCATCAAAATCTTCGTTCCCGTCTTTAATTTCTTCATGTTTTCGTTCTTTTTCTTTCATCCCGTTGGATGTTTCATCCATAATTTCCGGATCTTTCTCAGACACTCTACTAGCTACTTCCTCCGTTTCTTCATCCCCTGACTCTTCAGATGCCACTTCTGCGATTTCCGCATCTTCTTTCATGGCTCCAGTTTCTTCTGCAAGCTCCTCTTTCATCTGTTGAAGTTGCTCTGGTACTTTTTCTCGGCCGACTTTCCTCTTTTCGCGCTCGGCCTTCATCTCTTCATAGCCAATTCTTATCTCATCATATCCGGCTATTATCTCGTCTTGTCCAGCTTTCAGAGCTGCTAACATGTCCATCAAAGCTCTCATTTCCTCCGCCTTCATTTTCTCCTGTAGACGGATACTGGCATTCACTCTCAAACCCCACTCCTGACACCAGTTGTTGCGTTTTCACAGGTTCGTAGATTTGAGAGTATCCGAATAAAACACGATGCAGAACAATAAAAAGCACAATTTATTTACAGGAATCACTATTTACAGCACAGTTCCAAAATCACCTTTAAAAGCGTCTAAAATCTACAATAAATACGCTGAAACAATCAGCAACACAGCTTCAGGCTGTAACTGTACAGGTAACTTCACGGCAACACTAAACTTCTAATAAAACACCGTGGAACAATCACCAATCCACTGTCAAGCTATACTGTAAAGATAGCTTCACGGCAAAGCACTACTCGATTGCTTTCCGTTCACAAAACTCTCGCGTAGCTTAGCAGCTATACTCACAATAATCACAACGCTCACAGTACTTCACAATACTTCACAATCTCTTCGCCACTAACTCCTCTCAGAAACGCAAGGGTTTATATAGCTTTTCTTTAAGTTCGACACGTTTCGAGAAATATCTCGACAGGAAGTTATTCTAGAAGCTTCCCGATTGGACCATGGGATATCGTTAATTTGGTCGCCAAATGGGCGATAAAGTCGCCAATCTGGCAACCCTGCCATACACTATTTTATGGCAACCCTAGTGCTATGCCGGAAAGCTTACATACAGGCGCAACCGCCGAATTTTTCGTAACAATATTTTCTTCTCCGTAATTCAGTCGCGAAAAAACGCACTTGAGATTTAAAATAAGATTTTAATAACATAAGAACTTAAAACACACAGTACATTCAAAATGAGAAAGGAAAATAATAGAAGTTAAAAAACTTACTTAATAATACAGTACGTTCTAAAGGAGAAAATAAAATAATAGTAATAAAAAACTTACTAAATTATGTAATTCAAATCTGATTCATTGTAACAACTTAAACTATTAAGACGCTTTAAATTGCACAAGAAGACCTTGCTTTTTTACAACTGCATTTATGGGAAACGGCGAGTCGCCTCTTTGTCTACTCCTCTCTTTTGGACCTACACCAGAGCATATCTGTGATTGTCGACATACACCGGTGAGGGTCCGAATGTACAAGAATGCAATGTTATATTCGATCTTTCACCGCCGTATTTGGTGAATGTTGACATTCTCCGGTGAAAGTCGACATTCTCCAATTTCGGTCTTTCACGGTAACATACGCACTCCTCGAGAAGTGGTTTTAAATTGGCGGCCCGAGGATAGTACGTAATCCCAGAAGCAATTTTTTACTGTCTTCCAGCACATTTCAGTTATAAATTTGTTGTAAGTACAAAACTTATGATTTTAGAAATTTGGATGGAGCTTACGGGGCGCGACTGCTGTTGAAGGGAAAAGAGAATTAATTCATTGGATCTTAGTCGCTCTATGCTTGCAAGCCAAGCTATGTAAGATGGGAAAACTTCCTACGTCAGTACAATCAGTAAATTTAGTTGGCTAGCTGATATTCGGTGGTTGTGCATTGGTGTTTCCGTTTTTTTTTTATTATTTTTTTTAATGTGGCACTTCTGATGTACACTTTTTTGAGTTAATCGATAGGTGGTTGTCTGCTTGCACAGTTCATACTATACAGACAGAGAGAAAGTTAGTCAGACAGACAGCTTACAAATCCTGTTTATTTGTGCTTTCTATTAGATCAATACCTACGGTTGGAATTGTGCATAACTTGTCATTAAGGTTTCTGAAGCAGAAAACATGAAAAATGAGCAATGCGCTCGCCGGGACTCGAAACCTGGACCTCTCGCATACGCGCCGAGTGTACTACCGTTACACCACGAAGGCATGCAGAAAGGAGGGAGAAAATGCCATTATTAACCCTTTAATGTGCTTTTGAAATAAATAATAATATAACCGACAGAAATTTTTTGCCAGAACCAACTTTTAGATTTCTGGTAGAAAAAATGCAAATTTAAATTTTTCCTCTGCTTTATTACGATTAGTAATGTGTATGTAATTGTGTTTTGAGAAATATTTCATAAGTGAATTTTAAGATATAGTTACAACTTTTTTTTTATTTTGTTTAAAAACAATTTTTGTTTTCTTAACAAAGAATTTCATTCTGTTTAAAAAAAAAAACTAGGTCCATGAGCTGCTTTCAGAACATGCAGTTTATGACTGCTGTCACAATATCGTTTGCCATTGCGGCTTTAATATACAGTAATCAAATTAAGAGAACCTTGAAATTTTCTCACTGAAAGGCAGGAGGCATGTGTTAGGAGAAAATGAAACTGATAAATACTCTATTGGCCAACACTGCTGGCTGATCAATAGAAAGAAGAAATAGATGAATAAAAGAAAAACAAACCGAAGAAATATCTGCAGCCAAAATTATTCTCCTGGAGGCGTTTCACATTTACAAAAGTCTTTCATTTCTAATTAATAATCCCAATTCTATTATGCCATTACTTTGTTTTTTAAAATGAAATCATAGTTGCTTTCACTTTTTGTCAATAAATGCGCAAGTCCCTTTTTTTCGAACCTTGTTTTCTTCCGTTATTTTAACTCCTACAACTGAAGAAGAAAGTTCAGTTTAACCTTCGAAACTATTACACCGTACTGTATGTTTAGGCAAGTGACATCGATTCTAGTGCTACAGTAAATTGACTGTTAGAATTTTATTATTTTGATGGCACCTTATGTATTCCGTGATAAGAGAGATGAACTTAGGTATAATTATCAATACTGAACTCCATGTGTTCAGTTATTCATCTTGAACTTAAAGCCTGTAATTTCTTTCCTTATTTTGAAATTTTAGAAATAATAAGTATAACTTTAAGATTACAAAATATTAGTAATTTTTCTGATCATCTTTCTCTTTCATGATGACATAAAATAATAATTCCTTCTCCCTCCCCAAAAAAAACTTCTAGCTTTCGGTTTTCAGGCTCTCAGTGTTTCTTCAAGCATCCCATCTTTCTTGCTTAGGGTTTTAATCATGATTCGAAGTTCCTTTCAGCCTTGAATTTACAAACGTGTTTCAGAAAATTCTTATTACTATGCCCCATATAAAAACCGAAAATTTCTAACACAATATGAAAAAATAAGGGAAGAATATCCTGTCGTTATAGCTACTGAAGTGCCGAAAAACAATGTAATTCCGTCAATAACTACTTGAATGTATCTATTTCTCGGCAAGACTAAATATTTTGGATGGCTTGTATCAGAGCCGATTTGCTCCGTTATTCGAAAATTATTCGTGCTATATGTAAACGCATTTAGTGCAATTCTTAAATTATTCCTAAGGAGTGAATCATGTCACAGTGAACTCGGATTGCGTCATCTGAACTGTAAACTCTTTTCTCTGTGTCGGATCGATAATTTGGCTCGAGAGACGAAAGAGATTCTATCGATTTCAAGCGAATGTGAACATGCAAAATATTTATTCTAAAAATTTAATGAGGGGAAAAATCAATAAACCTGTAATGCAATATGATTGATTGTAAGTTACACAATCAGCTTAAGACAACAGCTGTCTAGGTTAGAATTTAAATGCAAGCGACAGATAAACTGAAGAATATATTCTCTAGGTTAGGCGAGAAGCGCATTTGGTCGAATGTCGAATAATCAGAGACACACGAAAAACACTCAGCAATATTAATTAGTTAATGCCATGGTATTTTTTAAATTAAATATATGCGTATAAATTTATAAATGGGCAATTCTATTTAGTTATTCGTACATATACACTGTCTCACAAAAGTGATGGGACACTTGTGCTTTACAAAAGGAAACCGTAATAAAATAAATTAAAATAACATGTAAAAATTTTTTGTGGGTGTGTTTCATACTTAAATTTAGTAACAATTATTACATAACATACATTTTCTCAAAATATTAAAATATTAATTTAATAAAAATACAATTGTTTAGAATGGAGCAAAAAATGGCTCACATAGGTGATGGGACACCATTAGACTATGCAACAAAAATCGTCTAAAAATATTTTTTGGGGTTTTTATTTTTACTCAAAAGCAATTGGCAATAATTTATAAAATCCTCTGCATTATTTCTTTCCAGTTTGTTTTGGAATTTTTGTGTTTTTTAGCTCTGTGCAGCCATGAATGCTAAACGAAAAGAAACTTTGCCTGAAATTCGAAAATTAGTTATTAGTTTGCATATTGAACGTGGAATATCTATTAGAGAAACTGCTGAAACAGTTAACTTGAGTCATTCAACAGTTTTCAGTATCATTAAATGATATAAAAAGAATCATATGATTCAGGATAAAAGAAGACCTGGCCGACCATCAAAGCTATCCGATGGAATAAAGCGAATTATCGTTCGAAATATTAAAAAAAATCCAAGAATGAGTGCTCCTAAAGTGGCTGCTGATTTACCAGCATTATATGGAGTAATTGTTAATCCTGAGACTAATAGAAGAGTAATTCGATACTGGATATCACGGTAGAGCAGCCAGGAAAAAATTCTTCGTAAGGGAAAAGAATAGAAAACTCAGACTGGCTTTCGCAAAATCCAACATAAATAAGAATTTTGATTACTGGAATGAAGTTATATTTGCTGATGAGAATAAATTTAATATATTTGATTCTGACGGTAGAATCTTGGTGTGGAGAAAACCCAGGGAAAAATTTCGCAAACAGAACTTTGCGCCAAAAGTAAAACATGATAGAGGAGGAGTTATGGTATGGGGGTGTATGTCGTCCGCTGGATTTGGTAATCTTGTTTTTATTGACAGTATAATGGATCAGTACAAGTATATTGGCATATTAAATCAAAATTTGAAATCTTCAGCACGAAAATTGAACCTTCATAACGATTTTAAATTCTACCAGGACAATGACTCCAAGCACACTGCTTTGAACGTTAGACTCTGGCTGCTGTATAACTGTCCTGAAATAATAAAAACACCACCACAATCTCCAGACTTAAATCCCATAGAGAATATTTGGCAAGAATTGGAATCAAGAATTCGCAAACACACCATTTCTTCAAAACAACAATTAAAATCGGTGCTTCAAGAAGAATGGGGTAAAATCACTCCAGAAATCACAAAAAAATTATTTGAATCCATCCCAAGAAGATTAAATCATGTTTTAAAAGTAAAAGAAAATCCAACAAAATATTAAAACCTTTTAAAAAGTAAAATTTTTGGATAAATATTTGGTGGAAAAGTAAGTGTCCATCAATTATGTGAGCCATTTTTTGCTCCGTTCTAAACAATTGTATTTTTATTAAATTAATATTTTAATATTTAGAGAAAATGTATGTTATGTAATAATTGTTACTAAATTTAAGTATGAAACACACCCACAAAAAATTTTTATATGTTTTTTTAATTTATTTTACCACAGTTTCCTTTTGTAAAGCACAAGTGTCCCATCACTTTTGTGAGACACTGTATTTAAAAATATGAAAGACATGATAATTATGATCGGTTAGATTTACTTGAAACCGCCACTGTTGGTGAAATTAACGCGTATAAAAAGTAGTAACTGACTAAAAAGACATTTTTCTTTCATCGACATATCACTGAAAACTTCATGTTTAAAATAAATTGTAAAATAAGACGAAGACTTTAAATATTTTTTTTAACACACGGTGTCCATAGAAGTCCTTGCGATAAAACGAAGCAGCTACTCAAAGGAGATAGAAGAACGATTCCCTTTGCACAGAGACTCCGTTTTCGTCTGTATGCCTATGGATAAAAGGCATATGAGAGAGTTTCTATACGTATACCCCCCACTCGAAATTCGTACGGGGAATAGCGATTTATGCCAGCAAAATCGCTCCGTGTGAATTTCGAGTTTTAACTACCGCTTAACAGCGTTTGTTTATGTAGTTCAAAGCGCCATTTTTGCATTCACATTGCATCATAAATTCCGCTTATTTCGGTGCCCTCTACTTGCCTTTGCATTTTTGCAAGATATTCTTTAATCGACGTACGTGTATGTATATTATTTGTGCAATTAGATTTCGTATTGAATACCATTATATATTGGTCAAAAGTCGTGATGCTATTGAACTGAGGGCATTAATAATTAGAAAATTTCCTATTTTTACCATCATTGCTTACTTAATAGTTAATTACTCTTTAACGGAGTTCAGTTATGTCTTGAATGAATCTTTTTTTTTTTTTTAAAGTAGACGTAATATGTCAAAAAATACAAATTTATATAAACACACACACACACATATATATATATGTTACTGTGAAAGACCAAAATTGGAGAATGTCGACTTTCACCGGAAAATGTCAACATTCACCAAATACGTCGGTGAAAGATCGAATATAACATTGCATTCTTATACATTCGGACCCTCACCGGTGTATATCGACCTTCACAGATATGCTCCGGTGTAAGGTCGAAAAGAGAGGCGACTGGCCGTTTCCCATAAAAGCAGTTATAAAAGCAAGGGCCTCTCGTGTAATTCAAAGTCTCGTAATAGTTTAAGTTGTTGCAATGAATCAGATTCGAATCACATCATTTAGTAAGTTTTTTATTACTATTATTTTATTTTTTCATTGACTACGTACTGTATAATTAAGTAAGTTTTTTAACTTCTATTATTTTCCTTTCTCATTTTGAATGTATTGTGCGTTTTATGTACTCGTGTGTTTTTTCGCGACCGAATGACGGAGAAGAAAATATAATATTCTCATATATTCAACATTCACCGTTAGTACATGGTGAATGTCGACATTCACCGGTGTAAGTCAGAAATAAGAGTATTTGGAAAATATTTCGGACATACACCGAGCGACTATGTGAATGTTGACATTCACCGGTGAAAGTCGACATTCTCCAGATTTCGGTGTTTCACCGTAACATATACATATTTACATTTCATAAAAATGCTAATATACATCTATTTACATTTCCCCCAAAATGAATGACATGAAAAGCAAAACGCAAATATTTGTGAGTATAATAAATGAACATTTTCAATATTGCATTATAAAGTATATTTTAATTTCATAAACAGTTATTTTAAGTTTATGCCTCTTTCCCGTCTCTCCTAGTTTCAGCTTACAACCACCAGAATTAGTTTCCAGGATAGCGTTAAATGCAAATGATAAGTAGAATAGTATTTAATTCAACTGACTTCGCCAGTGAGAGTTAGAATTCCTGAATAGCGCGCGTTTGCCTTTGGGCTACGTCTCTCTAAGCTGATATTATGCCTGGTCGTTATGTGCTTTTGATAGCTTCGCTGGCTAATTTAATATTACGAGCCAACTAGTTTAGAACTAAATGTGTTAGCTTCGGCTAAATATCTTTAATTAGTCATTCTTATTTCTTACATTCTGAGTTTAAGCCCGAGTGGAGGCTTTGCCGTACGCCTTAAGAAAGGGGCCGACTGCTAATCTTATTTTGAGCATATAAAGGGTAATTTACCCTTCTTGAGTTTACGCTTTTGTTTTTGGACTTAAGCTATTATTCACTTAGCAGTTCACAAGATTCCTCGTCACTTAGTCTGACAGATTAAAAGTAAGGAACCCTACAGCAAAACAGAAAAAAAACATGACATCCTCTAGATACAAAGGCTGTTCGCACATTTTTTAGACGATTTTGGTAAGCGGTAATAAAAAATCGTTTGCTGCAAAAGAAGTAATTACAATTGTACTATGTTTTTAAAAGTCAAAATTATCGTCTGTGGCTCGAAAGTTTTGTTTTTATTCAAAATGGCGAATTTAACAAAGCAGTGGTTTGAAGGCTACATTGACGCTCTTTCCGAAGAGAAATAGGCACACTCCGTTATCCAAAAACGATGTGAGAGTCATGGTTTTGTGATATCTTAAGTGTCGATAGGTAATATCATCAACAAGAAAGGGAAAAAACGTCCAATTGGAGCCTGAAGTGGGACAAAAATTCCAAACAAGTATCCAAGGAAAAAACGGACATCTTCGACTATTGCAAAGGTACGTTGTTTAATGTTAAAAGAAAATCTCCTTAGTGAAAGGACAGTTGCAAAATCATTAAAATGCTCGGTCTCCACAGTAAACAAAATGACAAACTTTGATTTAAATCTCAAGAAAGCGAAAAAACGCAATGTGCGTCGTCTTCTTCCGAAGCATATCGCTCGACGCGGGACACGCTGCAGAATTCTATACGAGAAACACTTATCCGAAGAAAAATGGAAAAACATTGTCACAATAGATGTAGCGTGGGTGTATTTAAATGACTGTAACAAAAAAAGAGCCATTTATTACCATAAAAGGAAAGAAAAAAATTTAAGAACGTGGTTCAAAGAATCGAAAGGATGTTTTTCTAAGGGATTCATGATTGTTGCTGGTTTTTCTTATAATGGCAAGTTAAAAATAAAGAGAGTGCAAAAAAAATGTCAAGATTAAGTCCAAATACTATCGGGAACCTATTTTATCGCCAATTTTTCTGAATGAAATACCATGGCTTTACCCACAGTGCCATCCATCTGTGAGACTCCATCGGGACAAAGCCAGCAGTCACACATCAAAATCCACTGTCAATTTCCTAAAAGAAATTGAACAAAAAACTGGTATGAAGGCCATACCCTTCACCGATATCCCTACTAAATCTCCCGATGTGTCACCTATGGATTTTTGTGCTTTCGGACGTTTAAAAACTGCATTATCCAAACGTTGCTCCAAAACCCTAACAGGACTCTGGAAAGCTGTTGGGGAGGAATGGGATAGAATACCTCTTCTGACACTTCAAAAGGCATTATTATCCTGTAAATTGCGGTGTCGAAAGATAGTTCAGAATGAGGGATGTCAAATAGAACATTTAAAATACAAGAATTTTATGTAATTTAGTTTTGTGAATGCAATATACATCGTCTAAAAAATGTGCGAACAGCCTCTGTACATTTCTGAGAAAGCAGACTACAAATAAACAAATAAAGGAATAAATAAAAATAAAAGTTCGCCGCTGCAAAAAAGCGTGACAGTTCCGAGCCTTGTCATTCATTTGATTGTTTAAGTAAATGACTTTCATTTTCACTGTCAGAACTAGGGTTTTTAGTTCAAAAATTTTGATTTGAATGAATGCCAAGTAGTGTTATAAGTAGAAGAACCATTTATCTTTCAGTTTGTCTTCTTAATTATTGGGAGTGACTTTTGTTTTACTTTATATAAAACCATGAAGCATCGTCAGTTTCGAAGTAATGTTAAGGTTTCGAAGTAACAAGCTAATCATAGTTGGAAATTCAATCACAAGTTTGATTTGGGTTCTGCTAAAATAATCCAGAAAGCTGGTTCTATTAGGAAATTGGAGTTTCTTGAAGCTTTTCACATTCACAAAAATTTATCCTGCTTAGTCAATGACTTTAATTCCAATCCAGTCCAGCCTTTAAAATTCTACTAACTTAACCTTTCATTTTTGTTACTTTTCCTGCCGACAGATGGCGCTATCGTCTCCTTACATGAATTGCCTGTAGGGTATAAATATGATCGACATTCGCTTTCTCGATTTGCAGAATGTTTTGCTCCTGATGAAGGAGGACCCGTTTTGCCCTCGAAATAGATTGGGATATTACAAAATTTACGCCGAATACAAGGTTCTCGTTTTGCCTGTTTTATTTAATGATAACTCTTTCTAATTAACTGATAAACCAGTCGAGTAGATTTGATTATTAATTTATTAGCAATCGTATTATAATAGTCTAGCTTAATTGAAGGTCCTTGGCAGCTAGAATACTTATGAACTGCGTGGCTGAGTTCACGTGAAAAGACAAGTCCAAAAAAGGGTTAAATGACCCTTTTATTCGGCTTAATAATGATTGACAGATGACCCCTTTCGAGCTTTCAGGAAGCGTCTTTAACTTAAGATAGAAAATAATAAACTATCTAATGTTAATTAAATTAAAACTAGCCTAAGCTGCACAGAAATAACTAACAGAATTGGCCCTTATTCATAGCTCATCGATGAATTCTAGCAGGCACATAACAATACGGTCGAACTTAATAAGATTCGGCTTAAAGCAACGACGTGGCCAGAAGTCAGAACACGCTGTACTACAACTTCTAAGCTCTTCCTACTGAAGTGACGGGAACTTCAATTTAAATACTGGTTCTCCCGGGAAAATAAGAATTTAAATGAAAGCATGTTTAAGAATAAAAGTACATATTAAGAAATTAAAAAAAAACCCTGCAATATCTATATGAACTGCTCATTAATAAACTACTTAAATGGCAAAACTTTATTTTTAAGATGCAATTTTTTTTGTACATTCAATTTGGACAACTTTTCAGGAATAATCTTTCAGAGAACTTTCCACTCATAAGCTTTAATTTTTTTATCCAACGGACATATCTTTCCTTTTCAGCTGCATAAGAATTTTTCATACGAAGAAGCTGCACAAAAAGTTAATATTTTTTCTAAGTAACATATAGATTAGTATAAAATACAGAAGCATGATACCAAAAAACTGCAATGCCCAGGGTAATTCATTATATAAGCGGATGCAAAATTGTAATCGTATATAAAAATGCAGACGTAAGTGAGAAGAAAGTGATGCTTAATAATAAGACTAAAAATAAAAAATAAAAAAAGCGATAGTATGAATGAATAAAATATCATTTAAACAAATTTTCATTATTCTTCATAGGAAATATTTTTAACTGTTTTAAATATCAAAGACCGGAATACTAAACAGAGTTGCAACAAAAGACTGAATATTATCAAAATATTATCAAATTATATTATAATTCTTTTGAGGTTTATTGAGGAATTATATTATAATTTTTCTTAGCAGGAGTGAGTGTAACAGCAGCCTAGTAGACTGCGAGCTCAGTGAGAGCAAATAAAACCTTAACACATCCTTTTGGGCGACCGTGAAAATCTATAACCTTTGAGACTTTTTTAACCCAAAAGGCGTTAACCCGGAAGGGCTATTAATTTCGTTTTAGCATTTGCCTTCGAAATTTTTTTCTGAATCGCTTTCCAAATTGTTTTTACCAAATATTATCGCCTTGTATTAAATTTAAAGAAAATAAATAATGAAGAATCTGTATAAATGTATGTATGCTTCTCGCATTGTGATAAAATAACGGTTGTAGAGACATTAGGTTATTACGAAGCAGGAGACATGAAAAATGGGCAACTCCTTCGCCGGGAATCGAACCACGGACCTCTCGGTTACGCGTCGAGCATGCAGACCACTACACCACGAAGGTATGCGAAGAAGGCGGGAGAAATACCTTATACGGTACCTATAGACATCCAATTTTGAATAACGTAATCTTCCATCGAATATGGGCAACTGGAAGTCCTAATTTGGAATTTGTTTCATATTTTGTAACACTTTAACGGTTTCATATTTTGTTTATACTTTCTTTGTCGGTTTCATATTTTGTAAAACTTTAACGAATTTTTGATTAGCAAACTCAACGATTTCAAAGCGAGCAATGGCAACACTGCACGGAATATATATATATATATATATATGTAATATATATATTTTATCTCCAGCGCGGGAGAATGTGTATCGGAAATTCTAAAGATATGCTCATTTTAAAATTATTTTGCGATATTGCTGTTGAATTGAATATTATAAAAAAAAATTGGGCGTAATATAAAATCTGAAAGCCTTCAGTTTTTTTAGTTTAAAGGGGCAATTTGCCCAGAAGGACTATTAATTTTGTTTCGGCAATTTGCGTTGGTCCACTCTAAATTTTTTTCTGAATCACTTTCCAAAGTGTTGCCACCAAACATTATCGCCCTGTGATATATTTAAAGAAATTAAATAATGAAGAATCTGAGTAAATGTATATATGTTTCTCGCATTGTGATAAAACAACGGTACCTAGAGCCATCCAATTTTGAATAACGTAATCTTCCACCGAACATGGGCAACTGGAAGCCCTAAATTTGGAATTTGTTTTATTATCTATTTCATATTTTGTAAAACTTTAACGAATTTTTGATTAACAAACTCAACGATTTCAAAGCGAGCAATGGCAACACAGCAGGAAAAATTATTTTTAAAAAAATGTATCTCCAGCGCGGAAGACTGTGTATCGGAAATTCTAAAGATATCCTCATTTGCACATTAAGTCATAAAATGCGCACATATGTAATGTAATATATTAGTAAATGCACACTTAAGTCATAAATGTGCACAAATGTAATGTAATTTTAGTAAATGCACATATAGGCCGCCATTTTGCAAACTGAAACAAGAGTTAATTTCAGACAGCACAATTTCAAATTTTAAGCAAACGATCAGAAAAGGTTAAAAAAAAATAATTCCAACAATGTAAACTACCAGTTCATCCTCTTAAAATATAAAATGTAAAGTTTTTGTTCCACAAGAAGAAAACGTCTCATCAGGATTACTTCACGAACTTAATAAAATTTGACAATGTTTTTAAACAGGGAGAAAGGATTATAAAACTGCTGGCTGTCAAATGATTATTTCTCATTATTTCATAAGTTTTTAACAGTATTTATTTACTTGTTTTATTACTTCCCATCCTTTATATTTATCTCACTTCCGTCCCCAACTTAATATTTAATCACTTCAGTTCCTATCTTACTTCATTTCACTTTAGTATTTTTGAAGAGACACGGCTTCTTCGTAAAATAGTATTCGGTATAGACATAAATCAAGCAGAAATTTCCAGAAACTTAACCTCGAGTTTAACATATTTTAAAGTCCAAATGAGTGAGCCGCTGATGAGAAAATAATAATAATAAAAAAGTATTCTGCACGGATTTAATTTACAAGCGAGGAAAAGAAACTGGATACTGTTTTAACAAGAGTTTTAAGGAGGAAAAAAATAGATTTCACAATATTCCGCTTAGTCGTTTAATCTTGAAACAAAACGCAGGTGACCTGGCATAAAAATTGAACATGAAATTTTAAGGCTGGCGGTGGCTGGTTGTGTAAATAGAAAGACAGATATCAAATCGCTTAAAAAAACATTTAATGAGGATAAAAGGTGGATAAAAAAGCCGCAAGTACTAAGGTTAGTGACGTATTGCTAAAGGATTACAACTTCTCCTGTGTTTATAATCCGTTATTGTACGACAATGTAAGATAAAACTTCGTATTTTTGGAGATAATATGTTACTGGAACATTTCTCAGATTCACTTATCTCCAAAAAGATAGAAACTACAAGAATTCCAAAAGATAGTTATTATTTTATACTGCACTAGCTCCGATGGATTCCACAAATTTCCGTTATTTTTAAGCGCTAAATCGGAAAATTGCTAATATTTCAAAAGAATTAATCGTTTCTGTACTTCACTCTACAAATACGTACACTTGAATAACGTCAAACACTTTTAATGTTGTCTATATTTTGTTCTAGACTTCAGAAATGGAAAGACAAAGCGTGTGGTTTATAATTTATTTTTCGCTCATAAAATCTGAGATAAAATGTAACAGTTTGTTTTCTACCCGCACAAACCTTATTTTATGACCCACGGATAATGGGATCCTTAGTCTTTTCACAAGGAAATATAAACAAAACTGAAGAAAAGAATTGCCTTTTTGAATTTCAGTGATGCTCCAGTTGATAATATTACAGCTGAACATTATCAAGCAATTACCATTATGTGTTGCGGTTCACATGTTAAATTCGATTTCAAGAGAAAGCATAAAAGATTATTTTCTTAAATGTGACTTTTCAAGCGATACTTCTGCTACTAAGTTCTGAAATGAAATTACTTCATAGAAAGATGATGCCAATTTTCCAATTTCGCAAATTCTGATAATGAGTTGCAGGTGTTTAGAAAGAGCATAACTGATAAACAATTCTGAAGTTTTACGAAGGTGACGACAACAAGAACGATAACTAATCTACACTCATGTCCATAAATTAAGGATAATGCAAAATCAGGCAAAGGAAGAGTTAGAAGCAAAACAAATTCGACTTATTTGTAAAGCTTATTTATTAAACAAAGGGTAAAGAGCAAAAAAAGATGCTATATGTTTGATATTATTAAAAAAAATATCGATTTTTTTCTCCCTGGAGCAAATTACAAAAAAAAAAAAAACCTATTTACAAAAAACCAATATTACATGGTTGGTATGATTGTTAATGCATTGTGTGTCTCCCAGACGATGCAATACAGTGCGTACAACGCCTAGGCATGCTGAGTATCAAATTACCGATCTAATCTCGGGGGAATATGACACCACTCAAAAAGCAATGCTCTCCGAAGTTCCGGTAGACATGTAGGAGGAGGTTGACGGGCTGCAACTCGTCGGCCAAGCATGTCCCACACGTGCTGTACTGGATTCAAGTCCGGTGAGAATGCTGGCCAGTCCATACGGGTGATATCCTCAGATCGAAGGCATTCACTTAGGATGTTTGCACGGCGAGGACGGGCGTTGTCATCCATAAACACAAATTGTGCGCCCATGGCGCTCCGAAACAAACGTACATGTTGTATCATTCATCTTATTATCCTGCTTTCACACTAACGTAATCAGTAATGTAATGTGCCTCCCCCATGCAACAACCGTTACGCATCGATTTATGAACATGATGCTGTTCTTATGTCAGTATGCGTGACACTATTAAGTGAATTAAGTTCGTAATTTTGTTCTTTAAAGCTATTTTGTATAATTTAATTTTTAGTAGTGGCAAAATGGATCTACATTCAAATTTTATAACATATTTTCACATTATAAATATAATGATCGATCTGATCTTGGGGGATATGACACCACTCAAAAAGCAATGCTCTACGAACTTCCGGTAGACATGTAGGAGGAGGTTGACGGGCTGCAACTCGTCGGCCAAGCATGTCCCACACGTGCTCTACTGGATTCGAGTCCGGTGAGAATGCTGGCCAGTCCATACGGGTGATATCCTCCGTTTGAAGGCATTTCCTTACGATGTTTGCACGGTGAGGACGAGCGTTGTCATCCGTAAACAAAAATTGTGCGCCCGTGGCGCCCCGAAACAAACGTACCTGTTGTTCCAGAATGACGTCCCGATAGATATGGCTTCTCGTGGTTCCAATCTGAACATGCAGCTCAGTTCTGGAACCCAGAATAATTCCACCCCAAACGAGCGCTCCTGCACCACCGTAACGGTGTCTTCAATGATGTTTTCTTGGTGGTAACAGGTACCTGGAGCTCTCCGTATAAAAGTCCGGCGAGAATCAGACTGCAAACTAAACCTGGACTCGTCGGAAAACATCCCACAAGCCCACTGTTGCGGTGTCCACAATGCATGCCCTCTACTCCAGGCTAACCGCAGGCGACAGTAAGTTGCAGCAAGTGGAACGCATCTGACAGGTCTACGAGCATATAGACCAATCTGCCCTAAGCGTCTGTACACGGTCTGCCTCGAAATTGTCGTACCAGTGGCTGAAGAGAGCCGACGAGACAGGTCTGAGGCTGTGCTCCGCCTGTTTCTTTTGGCAGTAACTGCCAAATACCGGTCCTCATTCGGCGTTGTAACTCTGGGGCGACCTGTGCTGTAACGGCTACTCACATTACCATCATCTCGGAATCGTTGCCAAAGCCTGGAGATGATACTCTGGGCAATTCCAAGTTCGTCTGATTCTTACAGTTGGGTACGCCCACATTCCAGACGGCCGATCATTCTACCACGTAAAAAATCATCCAAATGCGTTCTTTGTGTCATAACTATTCGGTTATTGCACTGAAATGCTTATAAAGCGTCTGCGAACAATTTTACTTCTTTGCCTGTATTCCTTATATAGTATCACTCTCTTACACTCTCGTCATTGTGACGTACCATCGGTGTCATCTGGTTACTTCCTGAAATTTGCATGTGATTCTTGAAGATGTGTGTAGTGATTTTACAGATGATATATTTATTTTGGAGTTCGATTTCCGCGTGACTCCGAATTATCCTTAATTTATGGACATAAGTGTATATTATATTTTAAGATATTTTCTGGCGTGTAAAAGCTATGTCGAATTTACTGCTGATTATACACTAGAAAATCAGATTGTTAAATTAATAAATTTTTGAAAAAAAAAAAAAAAGAATCCAAAAGGACAACTAATATTAAAAAGTGTGAATTTTTGAATGATGCATTATTGTGTGTATAAAACTGAAGGCTATTATGAAATAAATTTTACTATAAAGTTTCATTTGACTTAGTTTTTAACTATACTTCAAGTATTTTTCACCTCTATAATGTATACTCAGTTTTACAACATTTCATTTGAAAAGGTGCCGGATAATGGAATATAACGTTTATTGGAATGTTCTCTTCTGACAGAATGCCTGTTCATCAAAGGGACTCAACTATGCTCTTAGTTATTATTAACCCATTTTTAGCCATTGTCCTGTACACAGGACACAATTAGTATCAAAAGTATTGACCGTTATAAAAGTCTTCTCGCAGTTATTTTGAAAAACAAACAAACTGGCAGCATGCCAAGACCTATCTGAGTATACCGTTATGAACTTGGTGCCATAAAGTCACGTGTTCTGTCTGGAGAATTTGTTTTATTGAAGGCAGTCTTCTGAGAACGCCGAATTTAACAGGTATGTAACATTTTGAATTTATTTGAAGTAATTTTTGCTAAATAATGTAATTTCTTTTAAAAATATTTATTTAGTAGAGTTCAAAGATTAATTCTATGTATTTATTTGAACAAATATATTGTTTCCTATTATTGTAGCTGCTTAGAAAGGCCGCGTCCTGTATACATATCTTTGGCTATATGTCTGGTTAAATGGCGCGGCAAATGATGCTACACAATTTCAGTGAAATTACATTTCCAATGTCTTGAAAACTTAATAAATGCTTGCATTTCTTTGTTTCTTTTTACGAGATACATTTTTTTAACTTTCATTTTATAGTTTTGCATAATATTTGTGGTTTTTATTTCCTTTTTTTTAAATTTTTATGTAAAAATCAATATATCAATGTATTTTTTAAAGCGGTCTTCAAAAGTTCTAAACTTTTATTTCGTGTTATGAAATTTTGTTTATTTTTGTTCGATGATAAGTTGTTTATCATAGTGAATGAGATATTTTTCTTGCAATTTTGTTCTAGAATGTCAAGGAAAACTTACTTTAAAACGGTTGAAGAAGCTGTTGAGTTTCTGAACACCCTACCTGATGAAGAATTTGATGAGCAGGATTCTTTTGAATTTAATATTATTCCACCAGATCCTGACGAGAACAGTGACAATGAAAATATTGATGATGATATACTTGTAAATGAAGCACGTAATGATGATTTAGAAATAACTCGAGATTTACATGATGTCGCAGGGACAATCGAAATTCCTGTACAAGGAGCGAATGAAAATATCTCATGTGCACTGGATTCATCTGAAACTACAGTATCAGAGAATCAACAGACTGAGATATCTACTCATAATTCAATGTATTCTAATTGTAAATTTCCAACAAAAGTTCCCGATCCAAAATGGAAAATTAGAGAAAGTACTCGATTGGACCCTTTACCAGACACTAAAGATCAAGAAAAAGAAAGAGAAAAAATTCAACGAACACGAGTTCAACAAATGCGGGAAAAATTATGCGGATTGAGTCCGATTGAGATTTTTAATTTATATGCTAATCCAATCATTGAACATATACATAAACAGTCTCTAATTTATGCTTCTCAGAAAAATGAGCATGGGTTTCTCCTTACACAGCATGATATTAGAACATTTCTGGGAATTCTTATTTTTTCTGGGTATCATAAACTACCCAGAGAAAACATGTATTGGGAAAAAAGCCCTGATTGCTCTACTTCAATTGTGTCAAACAGCATGTCAAGGAATAGATATCACGAAATAAAAAAATATATACATTTTAGCGATAATTCACACATCGAGAAAAATGACAAGTATTTTAAAGTTCGCCCACTGTACGACATTTTAAATAATTCTTTAAATCAATTTGGCGTCATGGCACAACAATTGACAATTGATGAGAGAATGGTGAAATATTTCGGCAGAAATTCCTTAAAAATGTATATGAAAGGCAAACCTGTAAAGTTTGGATACAAACTTTGGATGATCTGCACTTTTGATGGTTACCCTCTGAAAATAATTCCCTATCAGGGAAGAAACGAAGCACAAGATATTCCTTTGTCGCACAGAGTAGTCACCTCTTTGTTAGATGTTGTAAATAATCCTACTGAACATACTGTTTACATGGACAACTTTTTTAGTTCGCACACACTTTTTGTTGTCTTGAAGGAAATGGGGTATTTTGCAACAGGAACTGTGCGAGTAGGGCGAGTAGCACAATGCCCTTTAATAACTACTTCGGAATGCTCAAAAAAACCTCGCGGATTTATGATGCGTGCTTTTGACAGTAAAAATTGCATCTCTATCGTTCGCTGGAATGACACAAAACCAGTTACTGTTATATCCAATTTTGAGCAAACACTTTCAACTGATGAAGTTTCTAGGAGATCAAAAGGAAAAGTATGTAGTGTACCTATTCCCAAATGTATAAAAAATTACAACAAATACAAAAATGGAGTAGATTTATTTGACGGTCTTATGTCGGCATATGACATCTCCATAAAGGGTAAAAAGTGGTACTGGACTTTGTTTACTAACATCATTGACACAATGATTGTTGCTTCCTGGAAAGCATACAAGCTTGCTGAATGTGGGAATGACGACCTTTTAGCATTTCGGCGTGGGTAAGTTTTCATTATATGTTTATAAGCTATGCATTAAAAAACATGTAAATAAGTATTTATTTATTTTTGCTATTTCTAGAATTACTATATCTTTGCTGCTGTCAAATCCCGTACCAAGGGCTAAAGCTGCCCCTTCAGGTGGAGGATATGCAGGAAAAGTAATTCGATATGATAATATTGGTCATTTAATTAAGACGACAAAAAAGCAAAGGAGATGCAAATTATGCAATTCTAAACCAATGACAATTTGTCAGAAGTGTGATGTTGGACTTTGCGCAAAATGCTTTATTGCTTATCACAGCAAAACTTAAAAAAATAGATTTCTTGTAAAACATGTTTTGTATTTTGAAAAAAAATTAAAAATATTTGTGCATAAAATGTGTTTTTTCTTTAAAATGGATAGTTTTTGATTCAAAATGCGAGAAATAATGTTTATTTTGCAATATGTGCACTTATGTATAAATATATTACTAGAAATATATTGTGTTGGAGTTGTGAGAAGCGATCAATGTAAAGTTGGGGATTTAGCCAATGTCCTGTACACAGGACACTTAATATTTTAAAAAATATTGAAGGAAATTCAAAAATGTCTTGTTGCAATGATTTCTTAGACCCTAATAAAGAATACATTGCCCCAAAAAGTTCTTTGAAAAAAAACTAAAAGTTTGGCTAAAAATGGGTTAATTACAAATATACAGTATAAGGTGTCTTCTCCTTTCTTTCTGCAGGCCTATTTCCAAATAAGAATAAAAAAACCTGCACCAAAATATCTTGTTTTCAGGCGTCTCATAATTGGCGAGTGTATGCTTTTGCAAGCAATCGTAATGGTTAAACGAGGCAACTACATTTTCTAACAATAGCCCATAAAATTTCAAAAGAATCGAAAGAAGGGGGGGGGAGAACTGTTGCCTTGCATTGAAGATTGTATTTTCGTGAAAAGAATTCTTCCTAGAAGGCTAAGAACAATTTCTCCATAAGATATTATTTGCTGAGTTTTTTTTTCTGATTTTTTGTCACTTATTTCAAGATATAATTTGCCCACCTTTTTAAGGAAATAACTGAATAATTTATTTTGCATTGATGATGATTTACTATCCATCACATCCCTGTTTTAACTTCTGTGGCCGTTAATAATAAAAGAGTTAGAAGATCATATAGGATATTTCTCCTACCTTCTTAGCATGCCTTCGTGGTGCAGTGGTCAGCACACTCGGCGCGTATTCGAGAGGTCCATGTTCGAACCCGGCAACGGCATTATTCACTTTTTAGATCTCTAGCATCAAAAAATCCTAATGACTCTACTATAGTATTGCATAAATGTGATTATAAAACATTTAATCTAACCTTTGTTTCACCTTTTAATAGTTTCGTTTCTGTGTAAATTCAAAACAGACATGATGTAAATCGTAAATGCTAATAGTTTACGTAAATGTGGAATTTTTGAATCATCAACTATAAATTTACTTGTTTAAAAAGTATTCTTAAGTAACCGTAACGATTAATCTAAATGATTGTTAATCCTACTAAAAACGTTTATAATTCAGTTATATATTTTTATACAAAGTTAAATAATATAAGTTATCTAACATTTTTATTTTCTTTGAAAGCGATAAGGAAATTCGCCGATTATTGAATATTATCAGTTAAATATTGTTACACTAATTTAAGGCCACTGCTTTCACAAAAATAAGCGATAGGCACACTGTCCAGCTACACTCCACGATCATCAACGTTTGGAGCGCCTCGAATAATGTTTTGTGCCCAAGATGAACGTGCGCGGCACCCTGAAACAAAATAAGATTAAACATTAAAAGAAACACTAAGTTCGCCTCTTAAGAGAACATAAAAACTTCGGTGGAAAGTCCTTTCGCCTTACCTGCTTATGAAGTAAAAACTGAACTGAATTCCATAAATTTTGAAATCATTTTTACTTGTATCGAACTATTGCGCGCGACTTAAAAAGCAAATTACAAAAAACCAATATTACATGGTTGGTATGATTGTTAATACATTGTATGTCTCCCAGACAATCTAATACAGTCCGTACAAAGCCTAGGTATCAAATTATCCGAGTATCAAATTATCCATCTGATTTTGGGGGATATTACACCACTCCAAAAGCGATGCTCTCCGAAGTTCCGGTAGACATGTAAGAGGAGGTTGCCGGGCTGCAACTCGTCGGCCAAGCATGTCCCACACGTGCTCTACTGGATTCCAGTCCGGTGAGAATGCTGGCCAGTCCATACGGGTGATATCCTCCGATCGAAGGCATTCGTTTACGATGTTTGCACGGTGAGGACGGGCGTTGTCATCCATTAACACAAATTGTGCGCCCATGGCGCCCCGAAACAAACGTACATGTTGTTCCAGAATGACATCCCGATAGATTTGGCTTGTCGTGGTTCCAATTTGAACATGCAAGTCAGTTCTGGAACCCAGAACTCTTGCACCACCGTTACGGTGTCGTTCAATGATGTTTTGTTGGTTGTAACGGGTACCTGGAGCTCTCTATATGAAAGTCCGGCGAGAATAAGACTGCAAGCTAAACCTGGACTCGTCGGAAAACATCACACAAGCTCACTGTTGCGGTGTCCACAATGCATGCTCTCGACTCCAGGCTAACCGCAGGCGACAGTGAGTTGCAGTAAAGGTCTACGAGCATACAGACCAATCTGCCGTAAGCGTCTGTACACGGTCTGCCTCGAAATTGTCGTACCAGTGGCTGAAGAAAGCTGACGAGACAGGTCCGAGGCTGTGCTCCGCCTGTTTGTTTTGGCAGTAACTGCCAAATACCGGTCCTCATTCGGCGTTGTAACTCTGGGGCGACCTGTGCTGTAACGTCTACTCACATTACCATCGTCTTGGAATCGTTGCCGAAGCCTGGAGATGACACTCTGGGCAATTCCAAGTTCGTCTGATACTTCCAAATGGGTACGCCGACATTCCAGACGGCCGATCATTCTACCACGTAAAAAATCATCCAAATGCGTTCTTTGTGTCATAACTATTCGGTTATTGCACCGAAATGCTTTTAAAGCGCCTGCGAACAATTTTACTTCTTTGCCTGTATTCCTTATATATCACTCTCTTACACTCTCGTCATTGTGACGTACCATCGGTGTCATCTGGTTACTTCCCGAAATTTGCATATGATTATTGAAGATGTGTGTAGTGATTTTACAGGTGTTATATTTATTTTAGAGTTCGATTTCCGCGTGACTCCGAATTATCCTTAATTTATGGACATGAGTGTAGATAGTCTAACGCGTTGAAGAAGGGCTCTTAAAAACTTTTTTAATTATTAAAATGTTAAAAAATTAAACAATAAAAGGAAATCATACAAATATTTCTCCCCTCTTCTTAAATAAAAATAATGTATGATATTCCTAATTTATGGAACTCTTCATTCTCAGCAAATGAATTAAATTCAGTTAAAAATATTTCATTTTCAAACGTTTCGGCATTTTGTCAATGTAAAATAGCTAAAACAAATGCAGAATACAGAAAACGTACATTACCTTTTAAATAAAACACGAAACAAAGAACAGAAAGAAAAAACTACGGCGAGGAGTGCAGTATGTATAGTCTAAACAATTTCATTATTTTTCATCAAGACAAACAAAAGGGCATTCTTCTCTTCTTGCTTGTCAACAAAAGACAGACATTCTTCTTCATTCATTCTTCTTCACATTCAGACAGTTCATTCAAACAGACTTCTTCAACATTCAGAAATACTTCTTGGTTCAAACATGCTTCTAGGTTATCAACAGAAAGACATTCTTCGCTTGCTGCACTCGTTAATTTCAGGATTTTCTACGTATCTGACCTTTCTTAATTCTTCATTATTCTAGGAATTAGTATCCTATGTTATAGAGTCTATAATAACCGCTGCAATTTCAATACAGCATCAAGTAACATTTGCAGTTTTCTGCACAAAATCTTCTTGCAATTTCATAGCAAGGATTGCAAGATAGTGGCTGTCGTTGGCAAGAGCCTTGGGCATCCTATAGGTGACAGTACAACTTCGCTCAGTTTCGCTCGCAATTTTGACGGAGAACAGCCCGATGACGAACGGCTCCGAGAATCTGCCACCCCTCTTCACCTAACATTACCAAGGCATTATCTCACAAGGTATTTTTTCCGCCTTCTTCGCATGCCTTCGTGGTGTAGTGGTCAGCACGCTCGCCGCATAACCGAGAGATCCGTGGTTCGATTCCCGGCGAAGGCATTGCTAATTTTTCATGTCTCCTGCTTCAAAAATTACTAATGACTCTACAACCTTTTGATTGAAATTCGGGCACGATATTTTGCATTGTAGAATTTCAGTTACTGTCGCTGTATTCATCTATCTGCTTAACCATTTGGGCTTTTGAAGTTACATGGCTAACTCAATAAGGGATGATTAGTACATAACGGGAACTGGTTGTTGCACGCATAATGATGTAATTATTCCACTACCTTGAAACTGCTTACATAATTATTTCTTCGTGATGCAATAATTTATATTTCTACCTGAGAGGGTTTTACTGAAATAAATAATAGCATGCTCTTGCCGTCAACTTCTCATCACAGAATTGCTTCAATCTGTTATTGCTGACGGTCGCATCAAGAACAAAGTTATATTCAGATCGTAGATAAATTAGTACAAGGGAGGGTATCAATCAAGGCAAACTTTACTTTAGCAGACCAGAAAATTTTTCAGTTTGCTTCTATTCGGCGACGTAAACAGGTTTAACAATTTTAGAAAATCTTTAAATGAATCTTCAGCATTGAATGCAGAGACCGAAGAGTTTCTAAACTGATGAACATTCCGAGGCAACGCCGATCACGAATAGCTTTAATTCTCGCAGAACCCATGAGCACATCTGCGGAGATTTGTAAACAAGGTAGCTACTTAAATTCATTGTGTCAAGACTGAGTATTCGGTGCATACTTTTGGCGAACATGGTCTTAACCGTGTTAAAGTCCTGATCTTGAACAGGGAGCTGAATGCAGCTATGTTCTGTGGTAGAATAACTGTGGTTAAATGGTAGAATAACTGCACATACGGAGGGATTAAAATTACCCTTTTATTAAACCACTATTTACAGCCACTTCCCAACTCGGAAGGGATAACAGAAAACAATGACCGCATTTGGGTCTAAACTGAACAATCCAATAATTTAAAATAAAGTTCAGTAGAAAATTAAGAAGTCGTTGCTCTCAGAGCTATAAACGCGAGGTTGGCCTCTATGCTAAACTATCAATGGTGCGTAGCAAGATTTGGCTAATACTAACGCACTTAGATTACTTCAATAAGTATTAGAGTAACAGAGCTAAGGCTTAGAATTTAAATACTAGTTAGTCAGGTGGACGTCGAACAGAGCCGCAGTGATCTGAGACTCTCTCACACCGAGAAGTTCCTTGCTAACCTTTTAATACAAAACTTTGCTCCACCTCAAATTAGCATAAAGCTGAAACGCGCGCTCATTCTAACGGGAAGTTGAAATAAGAGCTCATTGGAAAGAGAAATTAACATAAAACTTTGTTAGTTTAAACTAAAACCTCACAATTTGAAATATTTTGTATTGCAAAGGGCTCAGTTTTAAGCTAGCTTCCCTAACTTAGGAAATAGAGTACTTTACCGGTATTTCCTAGAATCTCAGTGTCATACATATCCGAGGAAACCTATTATAATCTCTTCGAGATACTCGAGCGAAGCTTCATATGACAGTGCTCTTAAAATTCTGCATTAAATTTTCAGAAGCAATCCAAAAGGAATTACTTTTAAACTCCAAAGTCACTGACCTGTAGTAAATACAGAATTCTCACGACTTCGTTCAATGATGCCATTTTCTTGCATTTCCTTCAGGAGCTTTCCAACTTCCACTTGGTTTTCAAAAGGAAGAGGCCGAAGGCATTATTTAACAGATACCGATCCACATTCGTACAGCCATTAGCTATTTTGAAGAAGATGTAAAAATTGAGCAATGCCCTCGCTGGGACTCGAACCTGGACCTCTCGAATAGGCGCCGAGTGTGCTACCCTTACACCACGATGGCGCGCTGGAAGGAGGAAGGAAATACCTTGTATACCCCCTTTTAAAGGGGGACTGGGGATTAAAGGACCCAATCGCCAAATCCTGGCGGTGACCAATTATTGCCCACCACATTTTAGTTCAGGCGCCTCTGTAGAGTCATTAGGGTTTTTTTTTTTTTTTTTTTTTTTTTTTGAAGCAGGAGATGTGAAAAATGTGCAATACGTTCGCCGGGACTCGAACCTGGAACCCTCGAATACGCGCCGAGACTGCTGACCACTACATCACAAAGGCATGCTAAAAAGCAACAGAAATACCCTACATACTTCCCCTTTTAAAGAGCGAATGGGGATTTGGGGACCCAGTCGCCAAATTCTGGTGGTAGAGAACCACCTTTTTCAGTCCGGGTGCCACTGTAGAGAGACATTAGGTATTTTTTTTTTAAGCAGGAGAGATGAAAAATGAGCAGTACCCTCGCCGGGACTCGAACCATGGACCTCTCGAATACGCGCCGAGTGTGCTGACCACTGCACCACGAAGGCATGCTAAGAAGGAGAAATATCCTGTATGTTCTTCTAACTCTTAAAGGCCACAGAAATTAAAAGAAGGAGTGTGATAGACAGTAAATCATTATAATTGCGAAATAAATTATTTTCTTAAGAAGTGGACAAATTATATCTTAAAAAAGTGACCAAAAAATAAGGAAAAAAAACTGGAGAAATTATTCTTAGCTTTCTAGGAATAATTGTTTTGATGAAAAGGGAATCATTTTTTTGGGGGGAAGCAAAGTAATAGTTTCTCCCCCTTCTTTAGATTGTTTTGAAATTTTTACTACCGTTACACCACGAAGGCACGCTGGAAGAAGGGCGAAAACACCTTACACCTTTATATTCTTTTACTAACAGTTTTGAAATTCGCCTTCAATCATTAAAGAATTCTGAGCTAGCAATTAAAAATTTTAATTCATTAACCTAAAGACTATAATGATGAAACTTCGTATCACAGATGAACATGAAGCAGTTTTGTTTTTGTCGCTCGTGGCCTGTGAATTATAGTGTCAATTTTGACCTTCTTTAGATAAGTCCACAAGAGCAGAAGCAATTAAAATTATTCATAACTTGCAACCATACATCAGGAACCTAAGTATGTTTGATTGGCTTCTTTCTTAATTCCTTCTTCAAGAAAAATGTTGTGCTTATATTCTTAAGGAATTTGTATTTAATTTGCTATTTTTACTAGAATTGTAATTAAAATTGTTTTATTTTCCTGCGCAATGCAGCGCGTGGCGAAATTTAAGAGAAAGCTACGCCGGAAAGGTTTAAATACAAAAGCGCGTGCATTTCACATTTAATAAATAGATGTCTCGTAATTGTACTCTGTTGCTATCCAGAAAAATCGAGAAAATACCAGAATGTTCTCGTGCTTGATTAAAAACTTCCAAAAGCCGGATTAAAACATCTCAGCTCAGTTGTTGTTGTTTTAAGCGAACTGTTGTTGTTTACTTAGTGCTGTTATTGATTGTAGCGAATTCGCGGTGAGATCGAATTAGCTTTCTCTGTATTTGAATTTGAATTCTGTTTACATTTCAGTAGATTAAAGCGTAACTACCGTGAGATATAGCGGTATTGTACGAATCTCTCTGAGGAAATTTCAGCATTTTGTTTAATTTCTTGGGATAACAATAAATTTTCTAAACTTTTTATCGACTTCAGTCCATTACGAACTCGTACGCACGCAACAGTATTATACGAACTAGCAGTTTTTCGGTGCAGAAAGCGTCAATCAATCAACTGACGAATCAAAAATCAATTGTGCCTTCTTCGGAAGTTAAACCACAGATTTTGCAGAGCTAGCTAGTAATGCTAACCTATAACACCACATCAGCACGCATGAGGAAATCCGATTGTTGCTTATGATCCTGCGAGAAAAGTTGGGAGACCCTTGCTTAAAACTGGGCTGTCTTTCGCAAGAGTTTAAGTACCTACATTTCAAGCACATACACCGGTGTGCAAAAATTAAGGACGAAGTCGAAAAATTAGCATATCAGCTGAACGAAGAGGCAGAGCGGACAGAAAGACCAATCAGGAGATTAAGTAAGGTGATGTACGGTAGCACATGCGCAGATATGCAGGTACACGTAATGGGGGAGTGTCTGAATAGTATAAAGCATGTTGTCGGTGTAAGATCAGTATTTCTGGCAAAAAAATTGCACGCCGTATAGCAGTTAAAATCAAACCGAGTTGCTGCCTCAGCGAGAAATGGCAAATAATCAATCTGTTAGACGACATCTGGATGCTTTCACCCGAGGTCGAATCATTGGGAAGTTGGAGGAAGGCCGCAGTGTGACAAGTGTGGCAGCAGAGTTCGGAATCGCTCACAGCATCGTTTCACGACTTTGGTACAATTTCAAACTACAGGAACAGCTATCCGGGGGTTTAGTAGTGGTCGTCCACGAGGAACCACACCCGCAGATGACCGGTATATTGCCTTACAGGCCAGAAGAAACAGGGTGCAGACAGCGGGAGAAATCGCTAGACACACGACACAGGCGACTGGACGACCGATACGCGTTTACCGTGGCCAGAAGACTGCACGGTGGTGGTCTGTTTGCACGACGCCCTGTACGGTGTGTACCTCTAACGCCTGCCCATCGGAGAAGGCGTTCTCTGTGGTGCCGGGAACACCGGAATTGGAGAGACAATGAATGGGGACGAGTACTCTTTACAGATGAGAGCAGATTTAGTCTGAGTTGCGATTCTAGACACATACACATCTGGACAGAGCGGGGAACACGCAATAACCCCTTCAACATCATCAAAAGGGACTGTTTTGGAGGTCGCGGAGTTCTCGTTCGAGCAGACATAATGCTTGGTAGCCGGACCGACCTTCATATCTCCCAAGGAGGTTCGTCACCTGGGACTGCTATTGTAACGAGGTTCTTCTTCCTTACATGCGTCTTTTCACAAGGGCTATGGGTCCTCAGTTCCTCTTCATGGACGACAACGCTCCACCTCATCGCACAGTTACTGTCGAAGAGCTGTTGGAGAGTGAAGATATTGAACACATGGATTGGTCGGCAAGGTCTCTGGATCTAAATCCCGTCAAGCATGTACGGAACTTACTAGGGAGACCCGTGGCAGCACGTAACTTATCGCCAGTAACGATTCCGAAACTGCGATTGGTGCTACAAGAGGAACGAGCAGCAGTGTCTCAACAGCTCATTAACAACCACATATCCAGCATGCACAAATGATGTGAAACCTGCCTAGCAGTGAGGGGAGATCATATCCCCTATTAAAGACCGGATGTTTCTTGCTGGACACCCATCACAGGGATGTTTCGGCCTTCAGTCGCATTGCGCTCCATGCTACTTTTTCAATAAAGCTTCTTTTTATCCCTCTGATTTCTCTTTTAGTAAGTGTTGCTTACATTACTCATGTCCTTACGTATTGGGCATCTTACGGTATTAAATGTGTTGATTTGGAAAGCTTTTGTACAAAGTTATATTGAAAAAACCGTCTCGTCCTTAATTTTTGCACACCAGTGTATTTCTTTAACTGGAAAAAAAAATACAGAAATAAATCTTGTAACCAGTTTAGAATCCAAAAGAGTAGAAATCTTCGTTACTACTAATGTAAAAAAAAAAACTAAAAACGTCAGTAAATTTAGAAGTTCACGGGACTAAGTATTTTGAGGTAGGCATGAATTTCTGTGAAACCAGCTTAGGATATTTCTAAAAGTGGGAAGATATGCAAATGAGACCTACTAAGGAACATACACTTCTCAAAAAAAAAAAAAAAAAAAAAAAAAAAAGAAGAAGAAGACAGTTCTATATCTCCTGTTCTACTAAGACAATTCGCAAAATTCAAACTGCTTTTTTCATGTCTCGAAAGCGCGACTTACGATTTGTATTAGATTTATATATAGTGGTGTTCTGATATAGGTTATTTTAACACAAAATCGGACTTTTTCTGAAATGACATGCCAATTTTTTTCCATATTTCGATTCTACGACTCAAATTATGCCAATCTGCCAAGTTTTCTAAAAATCGCACGAGTAGTTTTAAAATAACTGGCTCTGAAACTTTTAGTTCCTCAATGTTAATTCTATTTGGTGTGTATTTATTAATATCTCTTTTTTTTATGAAAATTATTTGGTGCTTTTCTACACAGTTCGAAATTTACGTTCATTCCAAATAAAACTTACGCCTTTTGTATGATTTGTTTTAAAAATTTGTATTTTTAAATAATTTTTATAAATTTTTCGAAAAATATTTTGAATTATAACCTATAAAAGTTTTACAATCATCTTAAAGTAGATGTATTTCGAAGCACACCTGCAAAAAATTTGAGCTTTTTATTCAAAATTTCCGAAGATATACGTGAATTTATACATTGGCGCGTTTAGAAATTTGGCATATTATTGAAAGCGATAATAACGAAAATGTGGTTTACGCTCTTTGTTAAAATTATTTGAAAGTAAGAACGATGTGACTTTTTTCCCACTTATTCACAATGTAAAAAGGTAGGAAAGATGTGACTTTTTTTTTCGCCCTGCACAATGGACGGGATAGGAAAATAGGCTGCTATGTATTGAGCAGTTCGCCAAGTGAATTATTATTGGTGGAAATTGAAAAAAATTCCCCAAGTTAAATTTTTAAATTTCTTCGTAAATTTTACAAAATCTAATATTTAGGCATAATTTGAGCCGTAGAATCGAAATATGGAAAAACAAATTGGTATGTTATTTCAGGAAAAGGTCCCATTTTGTGTCAAAACACCTCTATTAGAATGAAGCTATATATAAATCTAATATATATTCTAAGTCGCTCTTTCGAGACATGGAAAACGCAGTTTGAATTTCGGCAATCGGCCCAGTAGAACGGGAGATATAGAACTGTCCCATTTTTTGGAGGGGTGGGGGGAATTGTATCTTGAAAGGAAAGAAATACAATACAACCCGATTGAAGAACTTATCGTAATCCTAGGAATAGACGAAACTCGTATGTTTGTTCAAAAAGCCATCATCTATATGTATAAAGAAATTCTGTTTCTGTGTTCGTTAGCGATTAACTCAGTTACTACTATAGTCGTCACCAAACTTTCTACCATTCTTTCTGGGTCCTCGAAAAGGTCGACGCCCACTCCCCCCCCCGAAAAAAAATAGAGCTAAAATCGGAGATATTAATTAAAAACTCTGAAAACGCTAATTTTCACTCCCTTTTTTTCGAGTGGCAACAGTCTCGCACGCTGGAGATAAAAATCTGCTTTATTTGGAAAACTGTTGCCACTGCTATCTTTCAAATTGTAGAGTTTCTCAATAAAAAATTTCTAATGAAATGAAAATAGCATTTCAGAACATTAAATACATTATCCTCGATTCCAAATATTTGTGGAAAGCAATTTCGGCAGTTCCCATCTTCGTACGATTTTAATCAATCGAGATATTAATTAAAAACTCTGAAAACACTCATTTTTCCCAGTGGCAACAGTCTCCCGCGTTGGCGATAAAAATGCTTTACTTCGAAAAGTGTTACCACCATGGACAAACTCAAAGTTCGAATAATTATATTTCGAATTCGATTATTTTTTTAATCTCGATTTGGAATTCTAGTTTACTACAATTCCATTAAAAGAGTTTAAAAAGTCACATGCTCCTTCCTAAGCCTGCCTCCACGACTCAACGCATCGTTCATCCAGAATTTTGACTGTTGTGTACTTTACCTAAACTCATGAAATTTCATCTTCTTTATTCTGCCTCCGTGCGACTATGTACTAGAGTACATCCTATTTTTTTTTTCAAATCAAGCAAATGTTAATATGGTATTAATATGTAACATACTGGTTAAAACTCTCTTTTGTAGTTGTGTACCAGAAGTAAATAACTGATCAACGATCAGTGTTACCACAGCTCGCTTTCACCTTGTAGAGTCTGTTAATGAAAAATTTGTAACTTTTACGAAATCTATACATTGGGTTGGCAACCAAGTAATTGCGGATTTTTTTTAGAAAATCAAAGACAATTTTTTCACGGAACTAAATAACTTTATTCTGTAATGTATTGCCCATTCTGATCAATGACCTTTTGCCATCTTTCAGACAGCATCATAATCCCCCGTTCATAAAACTTCTGGTTTTTATTAGCAAAAAACTGAATCAGGTACGATTTGACATCATCATCATTATTGAAATTTTTACCATTCAAGGAGTTTTGTAAAGATCGAAACAAAAAGTAATCAGATGTGCAAGGTCAGGACTATATAGTGGAGGTGGCAAAACATCCCAACCGAGCTCCAATAATTTTTGCCGAGTGACCAAAGATGTCTGCGGCCCTGCATTGTCATGATGGAATACAACACCTTTTCGATTTGTGAATTCGGGCCGCTTTTCTTCAACTGCATTGTTTAATTTCGTTAGTTGTTCAATGTAGACATCAGAATTGATCGTTCGGTTGGGTGGTAAGAGTTCAAAGTAGACGATTCCTTTGTAATCCCACCAAACTGATAAAAAAACCTTCTTTTGATGAATATCAGCTTTTGATGTTGTTTGAGTTGGTTCATCTGGCCTGCTCTACGATCTTTTCCGCTCGATATTGTTGTAAACAACCCATTTTTCATCGCCAGTTGTCAGTCGTTTTGAAACCAGAACGAAATTTGGCAAACCAATTTTGACACTGCCGTTCTTTTAAGGCTTCGTCACCATAAACAGCACATAACTTTTTATGAGCTTGCGATGCGTTTTTCCCTTTGCGGAAATAAAATAGCTAAATATGACGAAAATGTTCCTTCTTTCAACGAACACCAAACGAAAACTACGCAACCGATCAAAAAACGTTTTTTACTGATTCACAGCTGAATTGCTAACTATCAAATAACAAAATGCGTTTTACATTTGTACTACGTCTGCAAACCTAAAAATTCAATTGAAGCCATCTATGAGTGAAATCCGCAATTACTTAGTTGCCAACCCAATATATATAAAGAAGAATGTATTCACGTTACTGATTTCTGATCAATTACTATTGTTGCGTTTTCACGGGTTCGTAGATTTGAGAGTATCCGATGAAAACACGATGCAGAACAATAAAAAGCACAATTTATTTACAGGAATCACTATTTACAGCACAGTTCCAAAATCACTTTTAAAAGCGTCGAAAATCTACAATAAATACGCTGAAACAATCAGCAACACAGCTTCAGGCTGTAACTGTACAGGTAACTTCACGGCAACACTAAACTTATAATAAACACCGTGGAACAATCACCAATCCACTGTCAAGCTATACTGTAAAGATAGCTTCACGGCAAAGCACTACTCGATTGCTTTCCGTTCACAGAACTCTCGCGTAGCTTAGCACAACGCTCACACTACTTCACAATCTCTTCGCAACTCTGCAACAACTAACTCGCAACTTGCCACTAACTAACTACTCAACTAACTGCTCTCAGAAACGCAAGGGTTTAAATAGCTTTTCTTTAAGTTCCACACGTTTCGAGAAATATCTCGACAGGAAATTATTCTAGAAGCTTCCCGATTGGACCATGGGATATCGCCCATTTGGTCGCCAAATGGGCGATAAAGTCGCCAATCTGGCAACCCTACCATACACTATTTTATGGCAACCCTAGTGCTATGCCGGAAAGCTTACATACAGGCGCAATCGCCGAATTTTTCGTAACACTATCAATTTTTTTGCCACATTTAATCGACTAAAATTGAATATAGGTGAAATATTGAACTGAACTTGAGCTTTTACGACCATTTGATTAGAAAGATGAAAATCATTAAAAACTGTGTGCTATTGTTGCTGATGATGATGCCATTGTTGAGAGAGAATTAGTTTATTTTTCTATCGAAATTTTTTATGTGGGTGTCATAACACACCAGGCTGAAAAATGTATGACTATGAATCGCATTTTTTTTTCATCGTTATTAGAGAAGAACTGCAGCGGTATCGTTTCCTTCTATTGTTAGATACGTTACTCTCAATCTAACTATTGAGGCATCTGGCAACTTGCATTCGTAACTGACATCGAATACTTCCGCTAAGTAACATATATGAGGAAGCTGGATGCGTGAACAAAAAGAACGTTACTATTCTGGCGACAGTCCATCTCTAAGGTGTGTTTTGACTTCTAGGGTTTGGTTACTGAAGTATAATCTTAAACGTAACATATTCATGCTAAAAACGTGTCCTGTGTTCTTTATCTTCCTATATACGCTATTTTGGACTCAGAAATATGGTCAGCCTAATGCTGTGTTATATACAACGTTCGTTGTTATCCAAAGTTTCCTCCAACTGTGGTAGTTCTTAGAAAGATGGGATAACACAAAACTACACAGTTTTCAATATTCGTTCCTTATTTATTTTTGCTATCAAAGACAGGTTGTAAATTTCCTCAACTTCACTTACTTTCATGAAACAAAACTACAATTGCACTGCCAAACGATCTGTCATTTCTGCAAGTAATGCGTGACGTTATATATGGTACTTAAACCTGAAAAGAACGGCATCTGCAAAGCACTGCTGAAAATGAAATTTCACAAACGTCGCGACTTCCTCCTGCCGAGAGAGCTATCACAATCTGGTCACGTGATCACCAGTGCCTGGGTCAGCCGACGTCGTTTCCCATGGCAACAGCGGAATGATAATAGCGATTTTTTCTCTTTATGAGTCTCAAAATTTCTTTCGCTATTGTATTGCCTCCGAATTGCTACATCAATGTCTTGAAAATGTATACAGCACTTTCAGTAATGAAATAATGAATTAATGAATAGTGTAGTTGTTTTCAAATAGAAATCGATATTATTTTTGAAAATTTGCCATCAATCTCACTTTATTGAGAATTTAGTAAAAGTTCAAAATATCACGTCTCTCTCGGAATATATCAAACGGAAAAATTATCATTTATCGATTTCTTAGTCAGAGTTTCTTTTTAATTTATATTTAGTAGCCTTTTGTCTACATTTATTAACATTATTAGTCTATAAGGCAGTATATAAAGTAAGCTTAAATTAAAAACCTAACTTTTTTTAACAGAAATTACGATGTTTTTGCTATTTGCGCAATCTTAGAAAGAAATATCGGTTTTCAAATCATCCAACTACGATTTTTCTTACAAAGTTATAAGGCAAGTTGGAATAAGTTTTGAGTGCTCGTATAAATATAAGATATCAAAAATCTTAGATTCGTTTTCAGCTGGCTGAATTTGGTTAATTTATGATTAATAATTAAAAAAAGAGAAAAGGAAAATTGCCTAAGTTTTAGTGACGAATGTTTCCGGTGCATGTAGCCTACTATTTGCAATCCGCGATCTTCCTAAACAGTAAAAATAGTAAATTATTTCAAAATGGTCATGAAATAATAGTAGCCCACATAAATGATTTGACATCTTTTTAAACCATTTAACTATCGCTAGTTCACAGAATATTCTCCGATTATCAGTATGTATTACTGTAAATTATGATGATTAAATAAAAGTAAAATATGAAAAAGATTCTATCAACTCAGTATTAAGAGAAATCTCATATTTTTATGGACGTAAAAGGAAAACACTTGGCCAAGTAAAAGATAATCAGTCGATGTGTGATATGACGCTTCTTTTAATTGGTATTAGATACATAAACGAGTTGAGTATTAAAACAAGAGTTTAAAACTTAAAGGAGATGTGTGAAAGGAACTATGGAAAGACCTCTTAAAATTCCCCTGAATGGGGCACATAATCAATCTTTGATTACTATTCCGATTCAAATTAGACATTTTTAAAAAACCCAATCAAAAGTCTGGAACTACTTTAGAAGCAGAGCAAGTCAATCGCCTTGCTAGTCAAAATCGTCCGATGGCAGCTGCAGCATCTGAAGAGAGTTATTTGTTATTCTAACTGGAATGATCTACGAACAATTGTGCAGTTGCTAAGCAGTTGGCTTGAATTCTCTCAGAAGCCCTAAGTATTCATATAAGCAGATCTGATTCTGATATTTATTTAAGGCCTCACGAACATGCTCGTTACATGGAAAACCATTGTGTTCAATCCAGCTTTCTTCGTCTTCAGAAAAGAGTATTTGAGATGGCATTATCCCCAGTGTTAATGGAGCCAAGGTGACTAGGCTGAAAAATGTTCATGGATGAGTCGCGATTCAATTTAAATGGCATAAAATTGAATAGTAGAAAATAAACTCTAACTACTAACACACCTTTTTCGCCTGCTGCTGCCTGAATAATCCACGTCTTTTGCTTCGCTGTATTTCTTCTCCATTGTTCAAAAATGTAAATACATTTTTTATAAATTGTCGGGTACAGTTTGCTTGCAATTGTGCTGTACCAATCAAGGACATATCATAAGAAAAATATGATGTAATTAGAAAATGTTTCAAGAGTGTCCAAGAATAAATTATCTATTTAACTCGGCACTTCTGTCTGCAACTCCATCATTTCATCTATTATGCAGTGGCTTCAAGCTGTATCTCTCGTACAACCATCTTGTTAATGACTAAAAAGTGGTTGGTTTCATATTCCCTAGCCAATTAGAGTAGTTCTGTAGCCAAACAACGTACCAACAAAAATATGACGTCTTATTGTCGACAGGATATGGGGAGGATACAAACAGTGATAGCGCACGCCCGCTGTCGGCTTAGGAATACTCCTAACATCCAAATTTAGAATTAGTTTATTATTATTATTATTACTAGGAGAGTCAGCTATGATCATGAACTGACTTACTAGTTATACTTTTTTACCATGTCTAACAAGGCGTGCCGTGAATTTTTGCTTCCTTGTACGAAGTAAAAAGGAATAGTATTCTAAGCGCGAAAAATTTCGGGTACCATATTTCAAAGAAAATATATATTTTGACCGCTTTCAAATGCAATTTAACTATGTTTTTGAATGAGTTCTGTGCGTAAGGACAGAATAGAAGACTCTTTTCCCCCAAAAAAATTAAAAAACTGATTTAAAATGGATTCTGAAGAGATTTTTTGTGGCGTCTGTGCCTATGTTTGTATGTATCTCGCATAACTCAAAAACGAGTAGCCTCATAACGTTGAAATTTTGTATATAGGACTGCTATAACATGCAGATGTGCACCTCGCATTTTGGTTGCAATCGGCCACACCAAATGTATATAAATATATGCATATGTTATATGTATGTTATAATATATGCATATGTATAATCTGTTGCTCAGCTCAGTCAGCTCAGATTCTTTATTTTTATAAGTTTGTAAATTGTGCATTTTTTGTTTTAAAAATTATTGAATTATGTTGGTCTTATCTTCAGGTTAAGATTTTTATGCCTTTACTTAATCTGCATGCAATAACTGCAGACTTATCAACAATTTAAAATTTTTTTAAGTGCGGCTAAGCCTAATTCTTGGTTATGATAGCGGCCATATTTGTTTACGTTTGAAATTTAGCAAAATAGCGGATTTGTTTCCAATCTAGAGAAACTAAGCTTCGCAACAACAAAGTAACGTCTTCTTTCATTATTGCGAATTAAATTATACTTGATTCATCCTGGAATTATCATTTAAGTTATTAGCTGGTTTTTGCCTACAAATTGTAATTTTAATTGTAAAAATTGTTTTTTTAATTGTTTAAACTGTACTTAGTGTTTTATGTTTTTCTATATCTTTCAATTTTTAATGAAAATATTTTGAACGTTTACGTATTTTTTTCTTACCGCGAAGTGAGAACTGAATTAATTAGTAGCGCATGCGCATTAGGTAAGCGGCGCTAAATCGTCCGTGAAAAAGTTCCTTTATTTGTTTAATTTCTTTTGTACATCGTTTTATATTTATTATAGTATTCGAACAGAACTTGTAGTAATTCTTCAGATGCTATAATTTTTCCACTTTGTGTGTTATAAAATGAGTGAGATGTAACGCTGTTAAGTGAATTAGCGTCGAAGTGTGGCTACGGTAAATAAATATAATGAACTTTAAAGAGTGCATTTATTCTGTTGTAGTTTACGCGCTATCGACGAAGTAGATTTAATTCAAAATTCGCCAACAGTTAATTCAATATGTTTAAATAGAATGCAGGAAAATTGCGTATAATTTAATATTCCATAAAAGGAAGTCACGTGGTGTACACGTCAGATGTTTTATGATACAGAATTCCCGAGATAAATTCGACCAGCCTGGCGAACTTCAAGAACGAAAGAATGTTTTGATATACATTAACTGACATGCATCTTGATTGGAGCCGGTAAATGTAGGAGTGACAGTAAAGATGAAATACTATATTTAGATAATGAATTAATAAACATTAAAAAATATACACAACAATAACATTGCATTCCAAAAGATTAGAATTTTGAAATCTATTCTCCTCGTAACTCTTTGGATGATGAAATGAAAGCATTAAAACAGTCTGCGCTTAATGATTTTAAAACCCAGTAGGAATTTATAAATAAATATAATTCTGAATTTATGTAATATATAAAAGCATTGCTCATAAAGCGACAATTCGAAATTTAATTTGAATTAACTCGATGATTTAATTCAAACGAAGCCATTTATTTAAATCCGTGGGAAAAATAAATGACATGGAAGTAAGCAAGCAAACTCGCGCTGATTAGAAACAATGGGTGTCAGTAAAGGTAGTTAGATTCCTCCTCAATAACATAAAATAAAACCAGGGCTAATATCTAATTTTTTTAGAAATTACACGTACGTGCGTTTAATTAAGTTACAGAAAATGACATGCAATCAATAAATTACAAGAAAATAATGAAATAATTTAAGTAATAATAATATTACATTGTGTGCAGCATTTTAAAGAACTTCAAACATATTATTATTATTTTGATATTTTGAAGATTTAAGGTTAGTACAGCGGGCAAAACCGTTCATAGCCTGATTAAATGCATGTATAAAATCTTGAATGAAACTGAACAATATTTCGTTTGTAGCAAAGAAAAATTAACAATTTTGTTCGAAATGAGATACACGTACATCTGTGCATTAGGTACATTTATAATCAACACGTAGTGTTTTTACTAGCTATAAAATTCAGAAAGCGTGTGCAGAGTGGACTTCATTTGACAGATTCGATCGATACCGCATTCTTTGAACAGCGTAGGTGGGGAAGGTGCCCTTGAACCAACCTTCCGAAATGACGTATTGCTGGCCAGATATTTCCCCAGAGCCCCCACGAAATTCTGAGATTTCAATACAGATGAAATTTTCGTGCATTTTAAGCAAAACTCTAATCTTTTAGGCGGATAATTTCTATGCGCTACATTTGTCATACCTATTCAATCAAAACAAAGATTTTGACTTCGAATTTTGAAAATTTTGAAGAATAGCACTCATAAATATATAAAAAGAATTTATAAATGTATGTGATATATAAGATATTTACAATACATGTGTATTAAAATATACGTACAATTTATGTGTGCACATATATTTCCAATTTGTTTACTAATTTTGCTACAAAATTATACAGTCAAACCTTAAATTGCGCGGCGATTAGGGGCATCAGTTTGCTGTCAGCTAGAAGCCTTACCGATAGCATAAACAGTAGATAAACACATGCTCTACATGGCGTATGCTATAGACAAATTTCGAGAGAGAAAATCAGAAGAAAGGGGAAATATGCCTAAATACCGCATTTCATTCTCAAGTATCATAGATTTATAAGATAAAATGTCTATCAATCTGTATCTGCATCAGTGTTTTTATACAATATAAAACATTGTGGATTTGATATACAGAATGACTTAATTCTTAGTATAGTCTTGGAGAGGAGGTACAAAACAAGTGCAAGAATAATTGTTTTGTACCTCCTCCTTCAAGACTCTTCAAGACTTTGGAGAGGAGGTACAAAGCAAATGCAAGAATAATTGTTTTGTACCTCCTTTCCAAGACTCCAGGTCGCAATCCATTTGTTTAGTCATAAATACAGATGTATCTCTTCAACTGAAACAAGATCCTTTCAAGAATTGTTCAAAATTCCGACCACTAACAGCGATACATGCTTGACAGCGTTGGTGGAGAGACTTGCGTACACTGGCAAAGATGCCAAGTATTTCACGCACAGCAGCAGCTGCTGATAATCGAGCAATGATATCCTCAGCTGAATCAAGTGGAGTCGCATAAACAAAATTCTTCAGTTGTTCTCAGAGAAAGTAATCGAAGCTTGATAAATCAGGATATCGGGTGGCCAAGATACTGATCCACCACGGCCAATCCAAAAGTGCCCCAAAAATGGCATTCAGGCAATTGCGCATTTCAGTGCTTCTTCTTAACACGTGTTCCTCAATTTGCTGTACACATCGCGGAGGGAGAAATTCTCGCCGCCAGGTTCCTTCGCCAAATCCCTTGGCGAATTTTCCGTCCGCTTTGCAGCAAGGCGTAATAGCAAGCTGGTTTACATTACGTCTATGGAACCTTTCCTTCTTTACATAGACTTTCTTTGTTACAGGTAAGTAAACAACTTTTTAACTTATCTTTTTGATTGTGTGCCGCCAAATTTTGAAGTCGTTAAAGTGTGCTGTGACAAAGAAAGGTTGAGAAAAAGCAGAACTGTTAGCTATGCATCTGGAATCTCAGTTTTGTCTCCACAACAACAGAAAACTTAGTAACTAGTTTTCAGAACAATTACCCATCCAATTCACGCACGGACAACATCATGCCACTCATGCTGTCGGAAGTTCTTGAATATATCAAAAAAGACCAAGAACAAGAAAGCTCCTGGGTTTGACAGGATTACCAATCTGATGCTTAAAATTTTCTAAAAAAGACCATGCTGATGTTAGTAAAAATTATCAACCTCATTATTAAATGGTAGCATTATCCGTCAGATTGGAAACTAGCGATAATCACGCCAATATTGAAGCCGGGCAAACCGCTCAATAAACCTGACTCTTACAGACCTATAAGCCTGTTGTCGTGCCTGAGCAAAGTGGCGGAAGCTGTTCTACTTCACAGAATTATCACTTACCTAACTGAAAACAACATCCTTATACCAGCACAATTCGGATTCCGTAAAAACCTTGGGACGACAAACCAATTATATCGTGTGGTGGAAACCATTCTCAAGAGCAGGCGCAATAGAAATATTACAGGCGGAATATTTCTGGACATCTCCAAGGCTTTCAACCGAATATGGCTGGAAGCGCTCATATACAAAATGCACAATCTGGATTTTCCAGATTACATCACACAAACACGATCAATCCTACCTGACAGGTAGACACTTTGTCGTTCACATGTCAGGATCACACTGTACTCGCAGAATTATTTCAGCTGGGGTCCCACAGGGGTCCCTTTTGGCACCTACACTTTTTAGCATTTATATGAACGACATTCCCACTATACCCAACACGACACTCGCAATGTACGCAGATGGTACAGCGATCCTAACACAGTGCGCATTTGTTGAATCAGTAATGCAACAGTTGCAAGAACACGTAAACACACTTGAGATTTGGCTAGAAAAATGGAAAATACTAGTTAATGTGGATAAGACCCAAGCCATCATATTCACTAAGAAAAAGATACAGAAAAATCTAAAGTTTCACGGAGAGTCAATTCCCTGGGCTAAGCAGGTGTCTTATCTTGGGGTGATCCTCAGTAATGCTCTCCCTTGGACCCCGCACATAACATCTATCTTACAGAAGTTTCCAGTTCCTAAAGCTAAACTTTGTTCCCTAATTGCTCGAAACAGTGTTCTATTTATTGATAATAAGTTACTCATTTACAAAGCCATATTGCGTCCCATGCTCTGTTATGCCTGCCCGGTTTGGGCTTATTCATGTAAATCTGTCAGGAAAAAACTGCAAACAGCCCAGAATGGTGTATTAAGACAAACTGCTAACGTGTAAGGTTTTAGTTTAAACTGACAAAGTTTAATTTTAATTTTTTCTTTCCTATGTGTTCTTATTTCAACTTCCCGTTAGAATGAGCACGCGTTTCAGCTTTATGCTAATTTGAAGTGGAGCCAAGTTTATATTTAAGTGATAGGTAGGAACCTCTCAGTGTGAGAGAGCTTTTAGTCTCAGACCACTGCTATTCTGTTCGACGTTCGCCTGACCAACTAGTATTTAAATTCTAAGCCTTAGCGCTGTTACTCTATTACTTATTGAAGTAAATCTAAGTGCGTTAGTATTAGTTAAACCTTGCTACGCACCATTTAGCATAGAGGCCAAACTCGCAATTATAGCTCTGTGAGCAACGACTACTTAATTTCTAATTAACTTTATTTTAAATTATTTGATTGTTCAGTTTAGACCCAAGTGCGATCATTATTTTCTGTATCCCTCCCGAGTTGGGAAGTGGCTGTATATAATTGTGATTTAATAAAAGAAGATTTTAAATCCCTTTAAAGTGCAGTTCTTCCACCCCTTAACCAGTTTTCTACCACAGAACATAGCTGCATTCAGCTTCCTGTTCAAAATCAGGACTTAAAGTATTTCACGAAGATGTTCGCCAACAGTATGCACCGAACACTCAGTCCTGACAAACGCACCCTGGTATATTCAAAATTATCGCATCCACGAGGAACTAAAAATTGAGCAGCTACGCACTGTTTACTGTAAATTGGCTAGAAATTTTTATGCAAATCAACAGAGTATTCAAAATCTATTAGTAAAAGCATGCAACTATGACATTAATGACCCTGTAAATATCAAACGCCCCATGGTTATCTTAAATGCTAATATTGTCTGATTACTCTAAATATTCTCTCATTTGTATTTGCTGCATCTTTATACCAGTGTTTTTATTTCCCTTACTTATTCTGTATTATACTAATGTCTTAACTATATAACTAACTATTTATTCACCAAAGGATTCGCACTCACCCAACCCACTAATCTGTAACTTCTAATCATAACTGTTATACTTATGTTTTATTCCCAGGTTAACCACCAGCTCGCACTGCTTTCTGTAAGGAGTGCATTTTTCAAAATCTATTGGCCTGCAGTTTCCCACACTTTTTATAGTTATATTGTAGAAACATTAGGTTCTTTCGGAGCAGGAGACATGAAAAATGAGCAACGCCTTCGCCGGGAATCGAACCACGGACCTCTCGGCTACGCGTCGAGCACGCAGACCACTACACCACGAAGGCATGCGAAGTAGGCGGGAGAAATACCATATATACTCCCCCTTTTAAAGGGCGACTGGGGTTTGGGGGACCCAATCGCCAAATCGCGGTGCTGGAGAATCATGATCCACCACCTTTTTAGTTCGGGCGCCAATGTAGAGACATTAGGTTATTTCGGAGCAGGAGACATGAAAAATGAGCAACGCCTTCGCCGGGAATCGAACCACGGACCTCTCGGTTACGCGTCGAGCACGCAGACCACTACACCACGAAGGCATGCGAAGTAGGCGGGAGAAATACCTTATAATATAACCTACTAACTGTAATCATTATTAATAAATTTAATTTCGGAAACTAACTTATAGTTATTAATTAATAAAAAAAGAGATACATTCCTACTTTAATTATTATCTTCCAATGTTAGGAACCACGCAGTTATGTTCTATAGGGTTAAGGCCTTTGGCCCAGGTACTCAGATGTTAGCACCGTTCTCGTGAAACTGAAAGGTTGAGAATCACTGGGCTAAACTGATACATTATTCAGGCACAAAAAAATGAGCTTCGTATGATGTTTTAAGTTAGGTTGCTTCACAAAACAACTATTAATGCAGATCAGTAAAACCAAAACTTTTACACTGTGATAGTAGGCCATCCCATATGCTTTAAGGTTTCTCAAACCGAAGCGCATTTTCTTCGAATTTCTAGGTTATTGCTGATGTGGAGTGATCTTGATTGAAGAAGATGTTTAAATACGGTTTTTTCTACTCATGTTGCATATTATAGCTGTTTTATGGCATGTTATTTGTTTCAGCGCAGTGCTAAGAATGGAGAAATTGCAATTCATTTTCATCATATTATGCTCTTTTATTTACAGAAACTGCTAGTCAGGCTATTCTTTCTTTCTTTTTCGTCCCCCCCCCCTGCATATAGACGAAGTGGCTTTTCTGATGACACATTTCGAAGCTTATTCCAAAAAGGAGTCTTCAAGCCACAAATGAAAATAAGCTCTGATAAGAACTTAACAATAAAACTCTGAAGAAAAACTCTAATGCATATTCAAAGATGGCAAGTTTATTCTTTCTCTTTTTCGAATTCTAAAACATAATCAACAAATCTCTCGAGTGGTATGTATGGTACACTGCGGGAGAGAAAAAAAAAGGAACAGTTCTACATCTCCCGTTCTACTGAGCCGATTGACGAAATTCAAATTGCGTTTTCCATGTCTCGAAAGCGCGACTTACAATATGTATTAGATTTATATATAGCATTGTTCTAATAGAGGTACTTTGACACAAAATCGGACTTTTTCTGCAATGACATACCCATTTTTTTTCCATATTTCGAATCTACGACTCAAATTATGCCAAACTGGCAAGTTTTGTAAAAATCGCACGCGTAGTTTTTAAAATATTAGTTCTCAATATTTTAGCTTCTCCATGTTAATTCAATTTGGTATGTATTTATTAATATCTCCTTTTTTATGAAACTTATTTGATTCCTTCCTATACAGTTCGAAATTTAGTTTCATTCCAAATAAATTGCACCGATCTTTTATGATTTATTTTAAAAATTTGTATTTTTAAATAATTTTTTTTTTTTTATTTTTCGAAAAAAATTTTGAATTATAACCTATAAAATTTTTACCATCATCTTAAAGTACTGCATTTCTAAGCATACTTGCAAAAAAATTTGAGCTTTTTATTCAAAATTTCCGAAGATATACGTGAATTAATATATTGGCGCTTTTTAAAATTTGGCATATTTGTCGAAAGCGATAATAAAGAAAATGTAGTTTACGCACTTTGTTAAAATTATTTGAAATTAAGAACGATGCGACTTTTTTTTCTCTCATCCACAATGTAAAAAGGCAGAAACGATGTGACTTTTTCCTTAGGGAAGGAAACTTTACTTTTTTTACTTAGGGAAGGAAAATAGGTTGCCACATATTAAGAAGTTCGCCGAGTGAATTATTGTTGGCTGAAACTGAAAAAATTCGCCAAGTTAAATTTTTCTCCGTAAATTTCGCACCAAATTTTAGATAATTTAATATTTAGGCATAATTTGAGTCGTAGACTCGAAATATGGAAAAAAAATTGGTATGTCATTTCAGAAAAAGTCTGATTTTGTGTCAAAATACCTGTATTATAACAAAGCTATATATAAATCTAATATATATCCTAAGTCGCGCTTTCGAGACATGAAAAACGCAATTTGAATTTCGTCAATCGGCCCGGTAGAACGGGAGATATAGAACTGTTCTTTTTTTTGGGGGGGGGGCAGTGTAATTGCTGTTGCTACGAAAAACCTTTAAAAAAGGCGGTTTGAGAAATTCAACCTTAAAAATTTCAGCTTCGAAGCATGAATCCCCCCCGAAAAAAAAGACACAAAAAAAAAGCACACGAGAACTATCTGCCGGAAGAAATGAGGCCTTTGTCTATAATCTCCCACGAGAAACAAATTCCTATTTACCTATTTACGTTATACATGGGCAAAATAAGAGAATCGAACCCTATGGAGCCACCCTTTTCGCTGAAGTTCGCATTCAAGTCGAGCTACTCGAGATTAGCGGTTTATTCACTCAACCGCTAGTGGGCGTTGCTAATTAAACATAAATCTGCGTACTTAAGTTTGTGAAAAAGCAAAAAATTCTATCTGATTTTGACTGAAATCAGTTGCAATAATAATCACTAAAATTAAAATACCTGAAGCAATCATGTCAGCGAAATTACAGAAGCTATCGAAAGTATTCAAAATGAGTTGATCATTGAGAGTTAAAGAAAAAACTGTAAAGAAAGAATTGTCAAGAAATAACTTTCAAAGAAGAAAATCGAAAATTCAAAAGATGTAGATGATAGAGGAGATCATTTCACAAAATGTGGACTATAAAAATTTGCCCAAACTTTTATACACACTGAAACGATGAAAATCTTGAATTGGAAAGAACTTAAAAAATCGAAAGAAAATGGAAATATTCCGCATATTTGTGAAGAAATGATAAAATTCTTGGTTGTAGGAAAAAATGTCACCCGGAAAATAAGGAACGGAAAGATAGGCACCGGAAAATTAGGAAACGGAAAATAAGTCACCATTCTTTTGCAATGGGAAAAATAAGAGATGTTCAGAAATATCGCCAAGATGGGAGATAAAAGTTTTATCATAACAACCATACCTGCGGTAGAGGGAAATCTGACGATGATTGAAAGAAAATAAGCGAGTTGCTGGCCTGTCGGATGGTAAAAATAGAGGGTTGACCAGCGGGTCATGGTCATTAGTGATTGTTCCCCTCGTACCCCATGTAGTTATAGCCTTAAGCTGTGGTTCAAGAGTGAAACATTGTCGCATAACTGGGCGTTAAAAGCAGTTATTATAACAAACCGTTGTAGATGAAATTTAGTCACAGTTTGCGATAAGAATATTAAAACCTGCTATCGAAATGACCTTGCTCGGTTGCAGCTAGCTAAACGTCTTACCCTTAAAACCTTCCTCAAGAGAGAACGCTATAAGCCTGCCAGTTAAATTAGAATTTGGCAGGTTTCCCTAACTCCGATTGGCGACATTATTTGGCGAGATTTTAGAGTTCCTTTTTTTTCGTTCCTTATTTTCCGGAGGCTTTCTTTCCGTTTCCCTTTTTTCCGGGTGACATTTTTTCCGCACACCAAATTCTATGGTGTCGGTCATTAAATACAAGGACATCGATAGAATAATTAGTATTGCTTAAATTTGTTGCATTATTTCTTAAATTTGATACATTGCAATTTATCTGTTAATTCTGATTATCTGTTATTATATCTGTTAATTCTGATTGCATTAATTCCTTGTGGAAAAAATCCCACTGGAAAATTGCTGCACATATTACTTTGTATTAGTAAAACTCCAAAACACGATTTGACAAATTTTAAGTAACATAATAATATTATTTCTGAAAAATATCGAATACTATTTTAGATTCTTCGGCAGAACCCTCGATGTTAGCAAAACAATGCACCTGAAACTATAATGTGTTCAGCCATTTGCCGTAGATCTTGAAAGTCGACCGATGTGTTTTGTTTTAAATTTACACTAAACCGGAGTGTTTTTGTACTGCAAATAAAGAAAACATTTATTAGAATGTAGAGCTCTTTTTAAATAATTTTATCTAAATCACACTTATAAGATTTGCATAAATATGTCGTCACGTGTTTTGCTTTTGTGCCATATATATGTTATACCTTCTCTTCAGTCCAGCAATCATTACAACAGCGTGTTTTCTCGTATTTTCATTTCTCACAATCACAAAATAGTTCACATAATACCCTAGGGTCCCTTCTGTCCTAAGGGATGGCCAATGCTAAATAGGCAAGTGCCCGCCATTGCATATAACAATAATAATAATAATAATAACAATTAAATTTTAAGCCAGAAAAGAACATAAACTAAAAGTACTTCTCATGTCTTAAAATTGTCGGCAGATAGAAATTACTATTTACGATCCTAAAGGTAATGGAAATTAATGAAAACGGTACTTACGTAAAAACCCATCGACCATTTTTGCCAAGAAAGAAAGAAAAGACGCCAAACTACGCGATTTTTCACCAAAAATGGAAAAGTCTTCTTCAAACACGTCGGGTTTGGTGCAACCTTGATTACACCCGTTAGTTATTATTCTTGAGTAGACTCCTTTTTTTTCCTCTAGCACGCCTTTTCGGAGGGGGGGGGATTATTAAAATTTGGGACTTGCCTGCTACAGAAGAGCATGCTGTTGAATATTTCCAAAGTTATAGAATCTTACCGGCCTCAAAAAAATGTGTTAATGGCCACGATATGGCGCTTTATTTAAAAACTGAGAAGCAATGGCGTTGCAACGTTAAGGCTTGTGCGAAGCGAGTGACAGTTCGAAAGGGAAGGTGGTTCGAGGGTTTGGCGCGATTGACGTCGTCTCTTGTGGTCGACGGGATTTTCAGTAAGTACGGTGAAAACTCTTAGAGCAGGGTTTCTCAACTTTTTTTGGCCCTGCACAACTTTCAGCATTGCTAGAAGTTCACTCACCCCCTTTCCAAATCCTCCCCCGAAAAAACTGAGTAAAATACTCTGGTAACTTAAGTAGGTATCACGCAAAATTTTGAAAGTATTGTAGTAGCACGTACAGTTTTGTTAAAAATCAATTAAATATTCATGTCAGCATATCTGGCCTTTATGAGAAATGGCAAGAGGACAGCAAAAGAATATAGAAGAGGAAGACATTTTGTTTAATACATAATAAAAATGTTTCGAATTGCAAAAACATTTTGTCATTTTAAGGTAAATTTTTTCTTTAATTACCTGATATCGATTACGCAAAATTCTGCCGAAAACATTTCCGGTAAAATCAATTAACAACAACAGAAAACAATCAATATGTTCTCGTAAACTGTAGAATATTTATTAGCATTATTTAAGTAATAAAACCAAATTTCCATTACTTCCTTACGCATAATTTAACGCATATTTTTAATAAAAGAGAACAGAATTTTGACTGAAGCTATTCTCTCTCAATAGTGATGACAGTGATATTGTTTTCAGAGATGCTATTGATATTATCATTTCTTATGACAGACGGTATTCAAAATTTCTATCTTTTGCAACAAAACACCTGTTCGCATTGAGATATAACTACAGAAAGGGCTGCAATTAAAGACTTGTAAAATTCGAAGTTCGTTTCTAAGGTAGCGATCGAAGCAGAACATTATCAGAGAAAGAGTATTAGAACCCGTCCCACTGCCTGACAGTTTCTGGAATTTTCTTATCGACTCTATTTAGTGCATCATATTATCTAGTAACTCTATTTTTTGCATTTTCTTATATTATTAGCTCAAAGGATTATTCATTTCGCTTTCCAAATTGTTGCCACCAGATATTAGAGCCCTGTATTATATTTAAAAAATTAACCCGAATATGGACATCGGGAAAACCGAAATTTGGAATTCGTTTTGTTATCTATTTCATATTTTGTAAATCATTTATGAGTTTTTGATTAAGAAACTCAGCGATTTCAAAGCGGGCAATGGCGAAACTGTATAGAGGAAAAAAAATTCTTATCTCCAGCGAATCTTCTTATTGAACTGCATTTTATGAATTATCTTCTCATTAAATTGAATTTTATGTTTCAAGTGCGAAGAACATGATAGTTAACAAATAAAGGTAACACAAAAAAAGGTTTAAAAAAAGCCTCTTTGAGCATAATATAAAATCTGAAAACTTGCAGTTTGTTTTTTAAGATTTCATTTTATATTTGCAGTGATGAGTTAACGCCTAGTACTGAAATCATTTGATTGCTTGAAATAGCTGCAACTGACAGAAAAGTTTTCTTGCAGATGGTAATATCATTCATTGCGAAAAGTTGGTTTAAAATGCTTATTTTATACACCACTCTTTGTTTAAAAAAAAAAAAAAAAAGAAGCACCATGAAGGAAGTGGTTTTTTTTATGAAATTGAATACGTGTATAGCTTATACACATAATAAAATGATTAAAAAATCATAGTACCTGTTCACAGCTCTAACTCACAAACAGCTCACAAATAGCTCGAACCGCCCCTGGCGGCAATGTATGCTTGAATTCGTCGAGGCAAGGAGTGGTAGAGGTTCCTAATGTCATCCTGCGACACATTCTGCCAGGCATTCATCAGTTGTCGCTCCAGATCTTTCATATTTTCTATGGTGCCTGAATCTGGCGGCCTATCATGTCCCAGACATGCGCGATTGGTGAAAGGTCTGGTGACCTTGAAGGCCAAGGAAGAGTATCAACCGCAATGAGATAGTCCAGAGATAGGCAAGCGGTATGTGGCCTGGTATTATCTTGTTGGAAAATGGTCCCAGGATGACGTACCATGAAGGGTAATGCAACCGCCCGCAGGATGGTATCAACATATCATTCAGCTGTTACAGATGTACGGAGAATGACTAAAGATGACCTGCTGTCATAAGAAATAGCCCCTCCACACCATCACACTAGGGGTTATGGCTATATGCCTTTGTAAAACAAAGGCTGATTGGGATCGCTGGCCCCGTCCTCTCCGGACACGAACACGGTGGTCGTCTGTTTCAAGAGTGAAGCGGGAGTCATCGCTGAACATTATACGATGTCAGTCGAATGGCAGCCGTCTGCTACACCACTCCAGACGACTCCGCCGATGTTGTGGGATCAAAGGCAAACATCTCAAAGGCCCTCTGCGAGCGTAACCCCGCCTCAGACAAGCGCCGTGAGATGGTGGACGGTACCACGAGAGGTACAGACGTGACTGTAATGCGTTCAATAGTCGACAATGACGTAGGGGAGGTTCGGGGCTGGCGAACAGTCATCCTATCTTGCCTCGCATTTGTGCTCCTTGGCTTTCCAGAGCCTTCATTTCGTCAGCAATTTCCTTGTAGCAACCATCGCTGCCAATATCTTTGCCCAGCAGTGTCTGCAGTTGGCGGCCTGTTGTTCGGTATGACCACCCAGCTTCACGCAACCCTACAATGCGACCACGTTCGAAGTCGTTTAGTTGTCTGTAAGGTCTTCGATATCGTCGTAATGTCACCTGTAGTTGCTTCTTTACGGAATTGCAATGGCAGCAACAAAAAAAGATAAATTTTCCGCCTTTGTTACTGGTTTTATACTTTGCGAATTGCGCACTAGAAATGCGCGCTATCATCGCAATTCCTGTTGATTTGCCTTGAAACTTTGATTATTTGCATGTTCGATCACGATGTTTTTGCATATCAAATTTCGTCACGATCACAAAAGTCCTTCTTGGTGCTTCGATTTTTTTGCAAAAGAGTGTATTATCAACAGCAGATAGTCGGCATGCTGCAGCGGCGCAATGATTTAAATTTGCATTCAAAATAATCATTTAAAAATTCAAATCCAAACTTTAAAATAACAATATATTGTTAAAATCAGATAAAGTATTTGTATACCTTAAAATCAATGAGTAAAATATAAAATCAAATCCATTACTGTAAATTTCTCCCTTTTAAATCAATGCAAAGGAAAAGTCTTTATCTCTCTTTCTTTTTTTAATAGCAATAAATAAATGCGTTATATGAGAATCAAGGCAGCAATGCACCTGTGGAGTAGATTGAAACTTGAAGTCCTAGTCGAGAAAGAGATCTTCAATAAACACAATCTTAAAGATCCAACTGTTCTTTATCTCATTCAACAAATACCGGGCAGTTACGTGAAAAAGCAACATAATTTGTTCCATATTTACGATTTATTTCTATACAATTTATACAACGTATCACATGTAATTGACATAGATTCCTGTTGCGTGGCCCTGCACAAGCTCCACAAGCAATTTCAATTTTGCAGTGACTTTTTATATTTCCGAAACCCAGACACTGAGTCGAACACTGGACGAATAAACAGCTTACCAGAATAAGATTTCAAACTCAGAACCAAAATCTGGTCGGCTAGACTGCAGATTACGGGCCAGTCGCCAAATGAAGCGAAATCGCGCCAAATCTGGTAACTTCTTGGCGTTATGAAAATCGTTAGGATTTAAGGTTACAGTAACCACGTGCTTAACCACATATATTGGACACACTCCTCCATTCACAAAAATCTGTCGCATCTTTCATTTCAACTAATTTCACACTTAGGGCATTCGTGTATTTTCGCAATCAAACTATAATTCAAGCACCATTCTATCACACATCTTTCGCCCTTATCTTGCAACCGAATCAAATAAGTAAAATCTACACGTCCAACTCTTTCGACGCCAGCAATTTTTCTCACACAATCTACTAGAAGCACAGTGAAATCAAAGAGTATGTATTGTAAAATCAAAGAATATGCATAGATGTTCTTTGGTGAAAGACAAAAATTCGAAAAGCCCGTTTAAATACTATAAACTGTAACCTTAAACCCTAACGAATACCATGACGCCAAGAGGTTACCAGCTTTGGCGCGATTCCGCTTCATTTGGCGACTGGCCCCTAATCTGCAGTCTAGCCCCAAGTTTTTATAAGAATCTTTCTTGTCGTTGTCTTATTTTCTTGCAATGGTCTTAGTTCAATTTCATGGCGATTTAATACATTCTTTAGTTCCGTCAGTAATGAAAACCAACTTCTCTGCTTTTGTCGTAATCAAATTTAATTCAGCCACGTTTCTCAGTCTAATCAGCAAATTGGTTCCAATCCATAACTAAGTTCCTCCACTGACTCCTTCGATACCCTTTTTTTTTTCATGTAATACATCAACAATACCATTCGTACCCTCTAAAATTTCAAAAATATCTCTATTTGCTCCTTTATGGACAAAAGTAATTTCACTTTCCGCAGGTTTGTCTCTAATTTGTGACATCTTGTTCCCGGCAATGGGACACAATAAAATATCAAAACATATAAATATAACACTTAATAAAAAAATTAATTTCTTTATAGCATAAATTATCTCATTCCTGCCTAGTCATTAATAAAACTAAAGCTTAAGAATTAATCCACTAAAGAGACAATTTAAATAAAATATAGCACTGCGCATGAAAAATCCAATAAAAGTCATAAAATGCTGCAAAACATGAAACTTTCCGATGTAAACAAACATTAGCCCCGTTAGGTATAACAGCGATGAAAGTTCAAATACGCATGAAATTCTATAATTTCATGAAAATACATGCTTTGACTCTAGTGAGCAATTGGGTGCCCTTTCGATTGGCGAAAAATTTTGTTCAGTTTTGGCGATGAAACCCCATTTCTGGTTACCATGAGAGTTTTAACGTGGTTTTAGCTTCTTGATTTATTTAATTGAAAATATATCGATGTGCACATGGACAAAGTCAAGGCAATGTGCAATTCTCTGATGTTAAGTGAAAACAGGTCGATGTGTACATGGACACGGAGTTTGTGAAATTCTTTGACTTCTTGTTTTGGTTTTCTGTAGCGGCCATCTTGAAATTGTGTCTTATTGGCGCCGATCTTGGCGTCCAAACAGAATCGCCAAAAAACAAGGGGCACCCAATTGTAAACTTTTACCCGTGCTTTTGAGAACAAACAATAAATGTGAAAACACATGAATAATAAAAAAATCATTTCAAAATATATTTGCACAGTGACTAAATCAAAATTCACAACTCATGGAAAACTGTGTGTATATACATATTTGCAGTCCAGTACGATAGCATAACAAAAAAGAATACGCCACTAAATTCGCACCGCCAAAACATAAGTATGCACACATTTAAAACACGTCTTCTATGAAAGCCAAATTTTCCTTCAAAAAGTTTATGCAAATGTAAACAAAGTTAAGAATTCAATATAATAAGTCAGAACTTACCGAATTCACTTCAAAGTAAGAAAATACACGTTCAAATAGCCGTAGTAATCACATTATTAAATGTAGGCAATGTAAACATTGGCTTCTACGTTGGATCTAAAACAACTTGGGGAAGAAATCGCTAATAAGTTCTAAAATAATGCTTCCAAGCAGGAACACGGGCAATAATCCAATAGCGAAACACTCTCTAACTAAAAAATACACACTTTTCTTGAATAAAACCACGTAATTACCAACATATCAAGGTAAAATTGCCAGCTCACAATAACACACACACCAATGGCGCGGACATGCGCAGAACAGATAAAAGATAACTAGTCAAACGGATTTCTTCAACAGAGGGAAATTAAAAAACACATTGTTAACTTTTATAATAACTTCAAACTTTATAACTTAGTGATTAAGCTTAAAATATTTTTTTATTTTACTTATTTAAAATATTTTTGATTTTACTTGATAGCCAGAGTTAATTTTGAAAATGAGTTTTAACATTAAAATTAAATCATATGTTTGATAATATCAACAAAAAAAAGTCTTAAATCTTGTATGACTAACAAATGAAAATTTTATATATCTTGAATTAGATATTTAAAAGAAACCCCACACGATTTTAAAGTAACAGATAGTTTTCAAATAGAATTTTATTTCTTAATTTTCTTAATCTTGACAAAGAAGGCTAAAACTAAAAATTTGACAAAGAGCCATTTCTAAATTCTCAGGCGGGCATTATCTCTATTCTTGGCTATTTATAATCAGAATTCAGTTTATTTTCGTACATTTTTATGAAATCTGATAAGCTTTGAATAAAATATTCACTTTTTTATTGGGTTTATTTACTTAAATTTTATTTTGAAGCAATCTTTTCTATCGTTCTAGCTTTCAACCCACGCTCTTTTGCCAGAATGTACACTCTTAGACAAAAAAAAAAAGAACGACGCACCAAGAAGGAGTTATCCGAATGGAACGAAAATCGGTAGATGCGATGTACATCTACAGAAAAACAATTGATTACAGTTTGAGAAAAATGGATGATTTATTGAAGTGATAGAGCTTCACAAAGTGAAAAAGTCAGTAACGTGTTTGTCCACATCTGGCCCTTATGCAAGCAGTTACTCGGCTTGGCATCGATCGATAGAGGTTGCGGATGTCCTCCTGAGGGATATCGTGCCAAATTCTGTCCAACTGGCGCGTTAGATCGTCAACATCCCGAGCTGGTTGGAGGGCCCTGCCCATAATGCTCCAAAAGTGCTCAATAGGAGAGAGGTCCGGCGACATTGTTGGCCAAGGTAATGTTCGGCAAACACTAAGGCAAGCAGTTGAAACATGTGTAGTGTGTGAGCGGGCATTATCTTGCTGAAATGTAAGCCCAGGGTGGCATGACATGAAGGACAACACAACGGGCCTTAGAACTTCGTCGACATACCGCTGTGCTGTAAGGTTGCGACGGATGACAACCAAAGGAGTCTTACTATGAAATGAAATGGCACCCCTGACCATCACTCCTGGTTGTCGGCCTGTCTGCCGGAAGATAGTCAGGTTGGTATCACACCGCTGTTCGGGGCGTCTCCAGACTCGTCTTCGCTGGTCATCGGGGCTTAGTTCAAAGCGGGACTCATGACTGAAGAGTATTCTACTCCAGTCAGTGACATTCCAGTGCGGACGAGCCCGAAACCACTGGAAACGGGCTTGACGTTGTACAGAGGTCAATGGTAGTCGGCGCAAGGGACGCCGTGACCTCAGCCCCTTTCTGTTTGCCGTCTATGAATGGTCCTTGCGGTCACTGAAGCACTAGTTGCACGTACAATCGATGATAATGATGCATCTGGGGCTGTGAGTGCCGCTTTGACGATTGCTCGGTCTTCACGTTCTGTCGTTTCTCTAGTCCTACCGCTTCCTTCTTGACGCTGTGTGCGGCCGTGATTCACCCATTCCTGCCAACACTGTCTAATAGTGGCATCGCTCCAGCTGAAACGTCGAGCTATTCGCCGATAAGACCAACCGGCTTCTTTGAGCCCAACTACACAACCTCTCTCAAATTCTGACATCTGCGCATATCGTTCGCGCACCTGTATACGAGGCATAGTTACTGTCTACCAGAGTACACGGAATGAAATTCGTGAAGAATTTATGACCTGGAATCGTAATTTCTCCTCTTAAATATCCTGCCAGTTGCGCAGATCAGATGCGCTGTAGCGACAACCGTTCATTCATTGGCAGCCAAAATGTAAAATTTTGCATTTTCCGTGGAAACCTGTATGCATTCTAATTTGTGATTTGTGTCCAGTTTGCTTTACATCTTCTCGGTGCGTCGTGGTGCGTGTTTTTTTTTTTTTTTTTGTCTAAGAGTGTAAATGAGTTAGCGCGCGTGTTATTAAATGTGGTAGAAAGAAATTAGTATTTAAGGGAAGCCTAATGGCTTTTCACAGGGAAGAAAGGTGAATTTAGAGCGTGTTTTGCCTGCGTGAAGGCCAAGTTACTATCTTTAATTTACGTGTGATTAGATTTCTGTGGCGTTCAGCGCTTCTTGCCATTAGCCTTATTTACGCCGACCTTTACGAGTCACAGCCTGCCTGCGCGTTAAGTACCCTGTGAAAAGCCATTAGGCTAACTCAGTTCAGTTTAATTTTAAGTTACTTTTACCTTTTGACTCTAAAGCTTATAAGTACGAGTTGGCGCCATCTGTGAATCATAAATGAATTAATAAAAAGTTCCTTACATCCTTCTCTAGACCGTATTTATG
>KK120178.1:76687-160703 GCA_000611955.2 Stegodyphus mimosarum | reverse complement strand
TTAACGTCTAGGTAGTTTATACTACCAAAGAAAACGAGATGTTATAACACTGTTGCTTTCTACGGGTTCGTAGATTTGGAGTAATTGATGGCAACACTTGATGAAGAATTAAAACACAATTTATTCGTTAGTACTGACACGTTTACACTCGTTGAAAAACTACGATAAGGCTGTGCTGAAGGCTGTGTTGCTGATTGACGGCTGTGTTGCTGATTGACACGGTAAAGACAGCTTCACGGCAAAGCACTAAAGTACGGCTCCCGACTCGGTTCGGTCGCTTTCAAGCTAATCTCTGAACAACACTACACTACAACTGAACTGAAGATATTTCTCAAGATATTCTCTTACTCAGCGTAAGTAGAGCATATATAGCTTTGATATGGCTTCGAGACCATTCTAGAGAAAACCGATAAGAATTGATTTTAGAATGTCCCCTCTCCGCCTATAGCACATCGCCAATTTTGTAGCCAAATGGGCGATTTGGAGCCAAATCTGGCAACCTTGACTTTCCTTGCCACTTTCTAGCAATTCTAATCCCTGCATTCCGGAGAAGCTATCTTACCGCAGGATATTTTCAATAAATTATTTGAAAGAAAAAATATCGGTAAATTACCAATAAATAGGTTTAAACTGGAATTGTCGCTAAATGAAAACGTTGGTAAATTTACAACTTCTACAGCGTATGTAGAGACATTAGGTATTTGCCATTTACGGTTAAGTAATGCAGGAAGAAAGTAAAATTGTGGCAGATTTATGCTTGGATATTTTTAAATGTTGGTTTTTCTTTTCCAAAACTTATCGAATTTTTGCAAAACTAGAACTTCCATCCACCGCGAAAACATCTGATATGATTTCTTCCATGAAATCAATCAACTTTTTACTGGAGACACTTCAGGAATCGTAAGTATAATAGAAGTAAGAATGTAAATTTCTGATTAAAAAACAATTAATTTTAACTCCAAATTCATAAAACACATTTTCCCGGAATTCCCACGGATTGCTAGATAGTCACATTTCTTCAACTCTGCTTCGTGGAGGCTCCTAAATCGGTTAGCAATCAGTTCAGATTATATCAGAGAATCATTGTCTTAAAATAAAAGAACAGTTGTTATATAGTCACGTTTCCACTAAAGAACACAAATATACATTTCCCCCCCCCCCCAAAATGAAACACAATTTTGATGGAAATAATTGAAGTTAAGTAAAAAAAAATTAAATAATAACTTTGGTAGGAAAATCCTCCAAAATTATTTTCCGCCTAAAATTTTCGAAAAAATCGAAATACGACTTTCTGAATATTATGCAGTAATGATCAATTAAGCTGTCGAAGTCTCAGATAACAGTGTTTCGGAATACATGTGCTGATGACGGAGGAAGGAAGAATCTCCGTGGTCCTGACAGTTTAATTTAATTACTGTTTTCCTATTGATACTTCTGTTGCATATATATTGTTGTAAATTGCTGCAAATATTTAAATTCATATGCTTGTATTGTTGCTTTTGTATATTGCTGTAATATTAACTACTGTTTTATTTATTTATTCGTTTAATTTTTTTCATTTAAAGTAATAAATAATTTTAGGATTTATTCTGTTTGTTTGTAGTTGAGTTTTGGGCCACATGTTTGCACAATTTCTTGCGTGGAATTGAGGATCTTTGAATTAGTAATCCAATAATATTTAGACTGTTAACAGGTCAAGTAGAACTCGAGATATGGGCAAAAGCGCTCCTCATGGGCCTTAGAAAAATTTGCTCATATTTTGTCAAATTGGCGACTCTGGAAGCTTTGGAAAAGCACATTTTTTAAGCTCTAGGAATGATCTCCGAGAGTCAAAGCGAGTTAGTCGCCAATCAGCTCAGAGTTTGCTATCGAAAGAGAGCTACATTGAAGGCTTTCCCTTAGTTCGAATAACCAGTTATTCCAGTTTTTGTTATCTTTTCTGAACTCCTCAATTTCCCTCGCGTTTCTTCGCCAGGATGCAAATAAAGTTAAAGTAATGAAGAGTATTTAAACGGGTGAGAAGAGAAAATTACTCAGAGCTTGATTTCGCTAGCCTAGCGCACGTTGCTATTCTGTCCTTCCAGAGTTTACTCTGAGTTGCTGATACGCCTTCTGGCTGTTTAGTTAAAGTCTGTCAGCCGGTTAAGTTGCTGAGCCAGCCTATGAGTCTTAAGTAGTCTAGCCCTACTCTTTACCATTTAAATTTGTTAAATAATTCTTGAGTTCCCACCGCAAGTAGTCAGTGTACGAAGTACACGAAGTACGTGCATTTTTGCATACATTGAAGAGTTTACGTGCATACATTGAAGAGTTTAATCAAATAAAATGGCAATTAAACCCTTTCCTCTGTGTGCTATTTCTTCACGGCTGTGCCAGAAATCGCCTGACTTAGTAACAGTAATCTTCGAATGTTAGCAAAAAGCGTGCAATCTCATAAGATGAACTTGCGAGGGATATCGGGAATTAAGAAACGCGTTTGCCTTCAAATGTTTACAGTTACTTTATTTTGCTGTGTTCTATTATTAGTAATAATAAACAGTTAATTTCTTTCTGCCTATCTTGAAGACAGAGTGGTATCCATGAACCTGTAGTTCTGAACAATAGAATATTTCAGGACTTCATATTGTTGCGTGCGTACGGGTTCGTAATAAATTGAATGCCCAAGTCTGATAAAAAGTTAAAAAAAAATTATTCTAACCATAAGGAAGAAACCAAAATGCTGAAATTTTTTATCAGAGATATTCCTTTAATCAAAATCGCTGAAACAACCTTGTATTTGGCGTGCATTTATTAAAATACTCAATCGATTTCGAGGGCAGCTACAGGTCCCTCATCATCAGAAGAACGAAATTTCTAGAAAGGGAAAGCAACCTCAGTAACGGCTTTTTATACCCTCGCGTAGTACCATGCGCGAGGAGGCAACGCCATCTATCGGCAAAAATAATAACCAAGAATTATGTTAATAGAATTTTAAAAGTTTCAAAATGTTAATAGATATGTCAATAGAATAATAGTTGTTAATAGAATATGTTAATAAAATTTATTCGGACCGCAATAATTATAGCAGAACGCTGGAATTTTCCTCAAAAATATTCGTACAATATTACAGTATCACGCAATATAATCAGTAACTACATTTTAAACTGCTAAAACGTTAAATAGAACGCCATCCAAAGAGCAGAGAAAGCTCATCGGATCACAAAATTAGAGCAGTTTAGTAAACAACAACAGCTCGCTTAAAGAACTACTGAGCTGAGATGTTTCTCTCCGGCTTTTATAGCTTTTAAAAACGTTAGGAACGCTTTTAAAATTCTATTAGCATAATTCTTGGTTATTATTTTTGCCGATAGATGGCGTTGCCTCCTCGCGCATGGTACTGCCCGAGGGTATAAAAAGCCGTTACTGAGGGTGCTTTCCCTTTCTAGAAATTTCGTTCTCCTGATGAGGCGGGACCTGTACCTGCCCTCGAAATCGATTAAGTGTTTTAATAAATGTACGCCAAATACAAGGTTGTTTCAGCGATTTTGATTGTCACATTGGCGTGTTTCTCTTATATTCTATTTCGTTTAATATCAAAATATTTCGAAATGTAATCAGTAGTTTTATTTTAAACTACTAAAACGTTAAATAGAACGCAATCCAAAGCGCAGAGAAAGCTAGTCCAAACAACAACAGTTCACTTAAAACAATTCAGCTGAGATGTTTCTCTCTGGCTTTTATAGCTTTTCTAATCAGCCCCGAGAGGGAATTCTAGTAATTTTTGGAAAGCAAAAAGGGTAGAATTACGGTCACAGTAAAGATGCTAGTCAATTACATTTATTCAAATTAAAAAATATCAATTACAGAGATAAACTTTTACTCAATGTTAAATGCACGTGCTCTTGCATTTTTACATTTCCGGCGTAGCTTTCTCTTAAAATTTGTCACGCATTGCACTAGGAAATGAAACAATTTTAATTATAATTCTATTAAAAGTATCTAACTAAATGCAAAATTCGTAACAATATTCTAAAGAGCAATGTGTTCAGTAAATAATTATCATTAAATACCTTGTAAATCAATTATGCAAACCTCTCACAATTTGCTTTGTATATATCTATTTACGAAAATTGGGGCATTTTGGCAGTGTAAAAAAGTTATGCGTGTTGCTGGTTTCTGCACATAAGTACCTCTAACCAAACATGACGTTTAACATCAAAACATGTGATTTTGCAAACTTTCAAAAAAAAAAAATTATCTAACCCCTTCGGGCTTTTTACCAACATTATACTAAGAGCTATGCAAATTCAATGAACATTATTCAGCAGAAATATTTTTTACTTCTTTTTACTCTGTGTTAGTGACCACTTAATGACACAATGCACGATTACGGGTGAAAAGAAATGGAAAATAACAGGTGTATCATATCTTAGTTTTCGTATGGTTAATAATTCCAGGTACTAAGAAAGTTCCTGTTTCTTTCTGGATATGTCGCGATAGACGATCGTCTTCTTCATGGAAATAAACAACCATTATTTTAGTAATAATAAGCATCATTACATCATCTTCGTTACGAATGTAAATGAAGAACAGATGGGAAAGTCGTCTTTTTTTTAAGTGCTTGGATTTTGCCACTATCATTTGCTTGTGTATACGTGCATGAGAATTACTTTTACACGAACGTTTTTCCGAAAAAAAAAATGCTGTCCCTTCTTAAAACATTATTTGAAATAACCCATAAGAAGTTCTCACATAAAATAAAAACTTGCTTAAAATATTTGAAAGACAAAGACCGGAATTCAAAAAGTCTGTTTCAAAGTTTAGGTAATATAATAAATTCGTACTAATTAAATCTTATTTATCAAACAATTAAAAAAAAACACGGCTACATTTTAGAAATCTTTAATCCAATCTTTTTAGCCCAACGGGCTAACTTCATTATTAACCCAACTTCATTATTTTATGAGTTATTAAACATCAAAATGGGTGCGGGACTTTATAAACACTCTGTATAACAAGCCTTTTAAGAAATAATGCTTAAGCAACGCTTATCATAGAACACTCCAAGTAAGAATCTTTTTGAACTGAACTCGTTGTTGCCACACAGCGAATCTTAATAACCATGGAAAAACATTACATCATGTTGCCAATTAGAAATTCTTAATAATTATATAAAAATATTACATCATGTTGCCAATTAAAAATTCTTAATAATTATATAAAAATATTAAAGATTACATTATGTTTCCAATTAGAAATTCTTAATAATTATATAAAAACATTAAATTATGCTACACCACAACTTAACTTAAACTCCCGGATACAATAACAACGTTAGAAATAATTTTTAACAACGCTACAAATAGTTTTTTAATGTATTTTCAATTTTGTAAAACTGCTGCTAGCTTTTTAAATCTTTTTTAACCTTTCAGTTAAAATAGTTTGCTTAGAATTTGTAGTGCATTTCTAGATTCGATTTATATTGGCATGTCATCCTTGCTTACTTCTTTGCTTTCACTTCCGCTGTCAGTTTCTGCAGTTGTTTTAACACTTTCATAGTCAGTTTTCATATATTGTCTCAACATCATTGTGAATTGACATATATTTTAAAATTGAGTCTTCAGAACTTTCCTCACTGTCTGAAACATTTGCAGTTGCTATGAGGCTTCTTCTACACAAAAGCCATATGTTACAAAAACTATTTTAAATTGGTTTTAAGTGATTAACCCTCGGCATCGACTATAATATGCATGGCTTCTAGTACAGATATCGAATTACAGTGGCACAAACAATTGAGGATACACCTTACTTTTACTTGATAAATCCAACCTTCAATCGAAATAACTAGAAGTGCAAACGTACTTTTATTCTTAGACATAACAAAAGGTTTAATTAACAGTAAAAATAAAGAAAAATCAACGCCAAAATTCTAAAATAAAAATTTTCAGAGGCATTTCAAATAAACATAAGCAGATTTTTACCTCAAAAAATTGAGGATACACCAATGAAATTTTTGTTTAACTACCACTAGATATTCTTTCTGCTTGCTACTATCATAATCTAAGTTTGGGCAATTTTATCTTAAACTTTTTCGACTGTTATTTTTGTCTTATGAAGTTGGTTATGTGAATTTAAAGTCGCAATTTTAAATGGAAAATGGCTCCTCGGAGAGAGATCAGTATTGATGTAAAAAAATTTATATTCAGGTTATTTAAGGAAGGAAAATCTTATCGTGAAATAGCTGAAATTGTCGGTAGAAGCCACTCGTGTGTACAGAAAATCATTGGAAGATTTAAAAGCGACGGATTAATTGAAAATAAAAGTGAAAGATGAAGGAAAAGTATTCTGAGTGATGTAGGAAAATTTTAAAAGATATCAAGATTGATCCTAAACTAAGTGCAGTCAAACTAGCTGCAGAAACTTCTCGAATAGTGTGCAGAAGTGTAAGTGCTGAAACTGTGAGAAATGTGATTAGGCATGCTGGATATAGCAGTCGAGTAGCTAGAAAGAAACCATTTATAAGCTTACAAAATCAGAAAAGCGTTTGGAGTTCGCAAAAACTCATCAACTGAAGACAGATAACTTTTGGAAGAAAGTTATATTTAGCGATGAAAGTAAATTCAACATTTTTGGAATTGATGGTCGTCGCACCGTTTGTAGAAAGCCGAACACCGCTTTCGATCCAAAAAAATTTACGTCCTACAGTTAAACATGGTGGTGGCTCCGTCATGGTTTGGAGTTGTATGGCTTCAAATGGGGTAGGAAATTTAGCTTTTATAGATGGCATAATGGATCATAAACTTTATATATATATATACTCCACAACAATCTTAAAGAAAGTGCAAAAAAATTGGGTTTAGATGGAAATTTTATAGCAATTGAAAACACCACCACAGTCCACTGACATCAATGTCATAGAAAATTTGTGGGCCACACTCGAAACAGCGATCCAAAAACACCAATTAGGAACAAAGCCTTAATTTTTTGATTGCATCCTTAATTTTTTGAGGCGAAGATCTGCCTATGTTTATTTCAAATACTAGTGAAATTTTTAATTTTAGATATTTTTTTGTTGATTTTCGTTATTTTTACTGTAAATTAACCCTTATGTTACGTAAGAAAATAAAAACACCTTTTCTCTTCTAGTTAATGTGTTATTTCTATTGAAAGTTGGATTTATCACGTGAAAGTAAGGTGTATCCTTAATTGTTTGAGCGACTGTATTTATCTCTTTCAAAGTGCACGCATTTTTCACAAAATTCAGTTCTGTTTATCATCTTGTGAACATGTTTCTGTAAAGACACTTAAAAGCTTTTATAATACTCTAAAATTAAAGGCTGAATATTAAAAATTTATAGGAAGTTACACTAATGTTTTTCAAAAAGATATCAGAGGTATGTTTGCGGCATAGTTATCTCATTAGTGTAACTACTTTTTCATTTTCAGTTGGCTGTCCCATTTTAAAAGAAAATCACTAAAAATACTTGTTTACTTTTTTTTATACCTCAAGAATGTTTAGTGTATCGAGACTGCAACAGATGGCGTTACCGCCGTGTGATGTCATATGGTCGTCATGGTAACGAAAATTCTTTTTGCCTTCTTTTTTTTTTTATAGAATGTGTATTCGAAAAACGTCATCTGCTTATGGTGAATAGTGTAAGAAAAATACTATTGTGTATTCTTTAGTGAAAAATATACAAGTGCGCAGTCGTCATGTGGATGGCTTACTTCATATTAAAAGTGTCAATATATTAAAGTGTTTATTTATTGCTAGTGTATACAGTTCATTTTCTAGTCTTCTAGTGAAAACAAAACAAACTAATACTATTTAACATACAGGTGTTTTTGTTACTAGCGTAAATTAGAGGTATAAATTTAACTCCTTTCAAACATCGAGGTTTTCTCCTTTGTTACTAATTAGTGGTTGTCTTCTTATTGTAGTGACCATATTGCACGTTAATAACACACTAACTTAATTCTCCAGTTTCTTAAACCAACTGCTGTTTCACTTTTAAACATTAATGTATGTTCTGTAACGCAGGATAGTTTCGTGTGACTTGTATTCATATAACAGCCCAAGAAAAAGGTCTTGTATGCAGTCATCCGCTTTTTCCATCTCATCATGCATTTGCTAATGAATAACGCTGGACTTCACTTTCTCCAACTTGTGAGCCATATTTCAATCGATACAAAATTCCCTCCAAGCATTTAGCTAATTAGTGAAAAAAAGCTTCAGAAATAGAAGCATTTTTAAGCTTTATAGCCTGAAACTATTCCAGAAAAGCAATTTCAATGTCTCACGATTTTTGGCTTTTTTGTTTTTTTTCTTCTTCCTTGAAATATTTGCATTTTTTATTAGTTCTTCGTTAATTATAATTCGTTGTTAAGTAAATTGCACAATGCTATTTGGGAAATTCAGAGTCAAAATGTACTTTTATTCGGAATGCAGTTACCAAGATCGCTTAATAATTTGTAGTGTGTACTTGTCTAACATTTGTGTGAAAACTGGAGAGCGTTGACCGCACGGAAAAGAAGGGTTAAAATTACCCTTTATTACACTGTTTATAAATTTACAATGCGTCAACTCAACGCTAGGCAAACTACGCCTCTGCTTGGGCGGTAACCGAAATAGTAAGGACTAAACTAAGATCTCAAGGTATTAACAAGTAGTAGAATTACGCTACAACGCTACAGGCCTCAGACTATCCTGTTTCCTAAAAGAGGGTTGAAAATTTAGTGCCAGCAAAGTAATAGCTTTTGCGCCACGTTTAACCAGCAAGTAATGCTAAGCCGAAGCTCACGCTACAACAAGCACAGAGTTTGACCACATTCTGTGATACTTCCTTTGCAAATGAAGCAAACTCCATTGATGGAACACAGCAAAAACATTACTTAGCACTTAAAATGGCGACATACAAGCGAGAAGAGAAAACATATTCTAAACTACTTTAAAATAATGTAATTAAATTCTTCGTGCGTTTTAAACGTTGCCATTCAGATACATATTAATGTTCGTCTATTTAAATTGTACAAAATATTAAAAACGATATTTAAAGCTGTTACAACTTTCTCTAACTTTCCCTTCTAGAACTTGGTATTTAAACCTTTTTTCCCACTGGTAGAATTTGCATTACTTCACGCGCGCTACCAAGTTTAAATATTCTGGCATTGACAATTAGGGGAATGAAGGCTTATGGGAAGAAACTGCAAATTAAACAAAACTGGTTATTTAAAATAAATATAAATCTCTACAAATAAATTTATCCTTTTCGTTCAGGTTTGTCTTTTCGTTTGTCGCTTGTAAGGTATGTGATTCGCTTGTAACGAGTCTTTTCGCCTTAACATGTAGCATTTGGACAAGTTACAAGTTAAGCACACTACAAATTGTAATAAATGCCTTTTGCAATGATTTATTCAAATTTCGAAATTTACGTTTCCAGCAGCAGAAAGATTACTTTTTGTCTATTTAGTTAACCTGCCTCTTGATGATTACAAACATGACCAATTCTTTCCTTGCTTTTTCTTTAGACCAGTTCCTTTCAGTTCAAAGACTCTTATGTAAGGTAAATACTCAGAGGCATTCCATTTACAATTTTTTTATAGCGAAGAGTAAAAGTGAGCATTCTAAACATGGAAACCTTTAAAAGTTGCACTTCTACCTCCTATCAGCTGGCATTCGAGAAGAAACCTCCACTCATTTATTGTGCATCTACTCTAGAGAACTGATTTTGTTAACCTTAAGATAAGGAAATTTTGACCCTCTGAAGTCTAGTGCGGACAAATTCTGTAAACAGTATCTCCCAGGTACAGCGACTGAGAACAGGAAAATTCCGGTCAAACCCGTCTTATTAAAAGTATTACATACCTAAACAATAAAGCGTAGGTCCACAAATTTAAGATTAAATGAAAGAACCACGAAAAGCTTTGATGGATAGAAGTAGGATATTCTGGCTCTGAAGAATCAGTGCCAGTTTAAGATACATAGGTGGCGGAGATGCGTTTAATAAGCAGCTGTTTTTCTATTGACTGGTATGTACATATTTGTTTGGGTTCCTGGATATTTCAACGTAATACGCGGCTAAATTTATTAACCAGTCAGTTTGCTAAGGCCGGCCACTGTATATGTATTGTTACGTGAGCAAGAGTTCGTAATAGACTGAGTGCCCATAGAACCGATGAAAGCTTGATGAAATTTATTTTCCGAAAACACTTCCCAATCCCGAAACTTTCCATATAAAAGTACTCACGGCTCTTCGCAGAATAACAGAGCACAATCAATGGTTACCATTTCAAACTATTAAAAACGTCGAAAACAAGGCAATGCAAAGCACCTCAAAAGCGACAGCTCGCACGCTGATCTCTAAAGTCTGAACTTCCAAGCCAAAACGGAACACTGATATGATTGAACATTGATTGATGTCCTTTTTCCCCCGTCCCCCATAGAAATTAGCAGCAGCTTCGATTTCTCGAAATTGCTGGAAGGTATACACAGTTAGAGTTACATATCCAGTTATTGTGTATGTAACAGTTACAGTTACATATAGGCCAGGATATAGATACAGTAACACAGGGATCGGATCAATATGTTACAAAGCTTGGTTACTTTTGAAGATTTCATGCCAAATTTCTGACAAAAATTAGTCACCCAAACTATCACCAGTTCGGCAAGATGGGCTTAACACAGTACTCCTTTGCCCAATGTTAAATGGGCTTTAACCATGTATCCCTACTTTTCTGGTGACGCTTCGCTTTCTGATGCCTTTTATACTACATTATACAAGAGATACTAAAATTTAAATATAATTTCATTACAATTATTTTCATGTATAGTTTTCCTACCTCCTTCTTTTTAGCAGTCAGAAGACACCTTGGATGTTGCCTGATTGGTAGATGATCCTTCGTGTCAATTTTATGCTGTGTCAAACTGCACTTACATTAGACGATGGATGGGAAAAAACATCTTGAAATTCTTGAATGGCACGTTTTGCAGCAATTTTCTCTTCATTGTTTAGTTACGCATTCTGCAGTAAATCTTGTTAGGCTCTCCGAAGACACATTGACTAGCGGACTGCTGTTTCGTTTAACTCAGGTCACCGGAGTACGTGCTGAAACCACTACGTAGGTCACTGGAGATACACACTGGAATGTAGGCCGCTGGAATCATTTCGCCTTTAATAATGACTTTCGCCTTATCACTTTCATTGACAACTGTCACCGGGATGACGGTCCTCGACAGGTCAACGAGTAACACGGTTATTAGTACTCCTCTGGGGTTGTTATAGTTCCTAGAATACTGTATTATGCCGTACCGAAAATTTCGGTTTTCAGCTACGGATCCAGGAAGCAAAAATTGTGTTCTTGCTGATACTGTGATATCGTCTTGAGCTATGATTTGGTGGACGGATTTAACCCCTTCATCTCGTTATGTCCTCAAAGGCAAAATACAGTTCGTTATTTTTAAAGTGCAAAGAAAAATTGCAGTTCCTTAAAAATCTAATCCGAGTGTGCAACGGTCTGTAATGTTTGTCAGATATGCCATGTGATGATAGGCGGCATTTCCAAACGTGATGTTAATGTTTAACTTTTCAATGACGTCGATTTTATGACCGGACACAGTCTGGAGGCGTATATTGGAGTTTACCTTTCAGTTGTTGAGCTAAATCTTCTCAGATGATGATAACATTGGCTCCTGTATCGATGGTCATATTGCAAAGAACTCCATTGATACATATGTCCCATGATGAAGAGTCCATTACTGCTGCCATTTATTGCAAAAATTTGAAGCTTTGAAATGAGGCTTCTCGATACCTGGCAACCTCCGCTGCGCGACATAGCGACTAATTTATTTTCATTTCTCCCTGCTGAGAGTGGTCTCAATTCCCGGATATTGTTCGGAGAACAGCCTTGGTTGCGCAACTTGGCTTCTTTAAGGGTATGGGCGACATTTCATCATGCCAACGGAAGTAAATACTACAGAATAAATACTATAATAATAAATACTACAGTAATAAATACTAATTACTATACTACAATAGTAAATACTAATAATAAATACTACAGATAATAAGTAATACTACAGATAATCCCTAAGCAAGGGAAAAGTACTACGGCTGTCTCCCTAGAGGAAGTACGTCATCAAATGACAACCATTGCCTAACATACAACAATAAGCTGTTTCTCCCTTTTTGGCTGTTCTCCGAACAATATCCCAACTCCCATGTCTTGGGATATTCTGCAGTTTCTTCTTGTGTGACTCACCGGAGTTATAGCACATTAGGATCGGTTTGTGCCTCTTTCCTGCATACGGTGATCAATTATTTTTTCCTGAACCATTTACTTTTTACTTATTTACTTTTTACTTTTTACTTTTTACTGATTACATCAAATGACAACCATTGCCTAACATACAACAATAAGCTGTTTCTCCCTTTTTGGCTGTTCTCCGAACAATATCCCAACTCCCATGTCTTGGGATATTCTGCAGTTTCTTCTTGTGTGACTCACCGGAGTTATAGCACATTAGGATCGGTTTGTGCCTCTTTCCTGCATACGGTGATCAATTATTTTTTTCCTGAACCATTTACTTTTTACTGGTGCCGCATTACCAACGTCAATCTCAGGATTTACTATATTCGTAAAGCTAGACTTATCATCAAAAAGATTTGAAAATTTGCTTAAGAGTGTTTTCAGCTTCGACTTTATTCATCTGTAACTGTGAAACAGAATCATAAATATTAAGATAAGCCCTTACCGCTTTTTAGAAGTCGACCCCTAAGATTAGGGCCGCCTGCAGGTTTCGTACCACAAAGAAAATTACCTTCAGATTACCTACCTTCCTCTCTTACGTGCACATGCAATAATGTTTTCCCGATACATGTGCAATGTTTGTCTTGTGCGGCAACAACTTTCTCTTCGCCTAATTAAAAAAGTCTATGTTTAAGAAAGTATTTTTTTTTAAAAATGTCCAAAACTGCATTGAGCTTCGTTATCAATGAAAGCTTCATTGGGGATATTACTTGACAAAACTTGCACTATTGGCAGTTCCAAATTTCTCATTACTACAGCATTTCATTTAATTTCGGATGGATTTGGCATACTCCGGGGTGACTGTATTCTCTACCCAAAACACATTTTTAGTTTAACAAGTCCCCCTGCTTTTTGCTTACTTCTTGTCTACCCCGCTATTTCCCGGTTGAATTCTTTTCGAATTTCTCCTTCGGCCCAAACTGCGGTTTTCGCTGAGGCGTTGGTCTTAAACTTCGCTCTTTTGGCCTCTTACCGTACCCTGCTACTGGATTCTTTTCTGCCACTTTTTATTTTGGAACTCCGTGGCTAATTTGAAAAAAAATTCCCACGTTGTTGGTTTTCGAAGCTCGAAGTAGTCTTGAACTTGGGATAGTAGTCGCGGAAAAATTATTTGAATTATTTCTTCATCCAGCCTCTTGCTGTAGAATAAATTAAAAATTTGGACTTTCCGCAAGATAAAGTCCATTATGCCCTCGATTTTATACTAGAATTTGCTAAATAGCTCTGACTTGAGCTTGGCTTTAGCATTCACGGTGGGGAACGTTTTAATTAAAGCCTGCTTCAAGTTCTTGAAGTTGTAGCTTTTGCTACCAGGCTTACCCAAGACAAATTTGCCAATACATTTATACCACGCAGAAAGGGGCGGATGTGGCAGGGATAACTTTCTGCGCTTCTTGCATCGGATGCAAAAGAAAATGAGAATTTAACTGCTCAATAAAATTTAGGACTGAGATCTTTCCATCAAAAGTTGCTGCTGGTTTCATGGCAGCTCTAAGTGCGTCAACAATAAATCCAAATCCCTTCATGGGATTCATCTTGGCCAACGGGGCTTGCGACGTTGAGGTAAAGATGCTAAAAGGTGAAGTTTCCTGAAACATTCTTGTTCTTATTGTTCAGGCGCCAGTATAGAGTCTCGTATTCTTGGCTAGCATGAAGTCAAGGGCTCTAGGAAGACTGTAGAGGAATTATCTTTGTGTCTTTAATAGTAAGCACACAAAGTCAGAAGAAGTGTGTAAATTGGCAATTTGGTTTCATCACTAAGGATTAACAGTCAACCGCACTTGGGTTTACATACGCCAACACTTCTGACTTCACTTAAAACAAGTAATGTTGAACTTAAAATAAACTGTAATTTAGACTAGCCTTACGTCTCATAGGATACAGTAAACACGATGAAAGGCTCTGGCTCGTAGAAGCTGGCGAGGCAAGCCTGATGGCTAGAAGCACTCAACGCCACAGAATCAAATCGCTAGTAAGTCACGGTAACAGCGTGGCCTCAAACAGGCAGAACACGCTCTAAAATCAACTTGCAAAAAGTCCGCTTAAACAGCACTTCTTTCTCCCTTAAGTCCTCACATAATTATGAGCTAATATGGTTAGGAAGTCCTCCAAGAATGCATTCTCTTCCCCTTCGGTAGACAGCTCTCATACGTTTTGCTGTATTGAATGAAACAAAAAAAAGCAAACATAACATACAGATTATCTCTTTTCTAGAATAGATGAAAGAAATATGTCCGGAAACACTTTTGAAAAATATGAACGGTTAGCTTTGAAGCAGACTATATCAACTGAATGTGACAAGAAACGAAAAATCAGGTTAGTTAATTACATGGTATAAGGTATTTCTCCCCAACTTCTTCGCATGCCTTCGTGGTGTAGTGTTCAGCACGCTTGGCGCGTATTCCAGAGGTCAGTGGTTTGGTCCAGGCGAAGGCGTTGCTCATTTTTCATGACTCCTGCTTCGAAATAACCTAATGACACTACACTGGCGCCCGAACTAAAAAGATGGTGGATGATGATTCTCCACCACCGGGATTTGGCGATTGGGTCTCCTGAACTCCAGTCGCCCTTTAAAAAGGGGGAGTATATAAGGTTTTCTTCCCCCTTCTTCGCATGCCTTTGTGGTGTAGCGGTCAGCACGTTGGGCGCGTATTGCAGAGGTCCGTGATTCGAGTCCCGGCGAAGGCGTTGCTCATTTTTCATCTCTCTTGGTTTCAAAAAAATACCTAATGTATGTACACTAGCGTCCGAACTACAAAAGTGGTGGATAATGATTCTCCACCACTGGGATTTGGCGATTTGGTCCCCTGAACCCCAGTCGCCCTTTAAAAGAGGGAAGTACTTCTCCCAAGGTTCATAGCCCCAATATTAGGTACTTCTCTCCCAAATCCTTCGCATACCTTCGTGATGTAGCGGTCAGCACGCTGGGCGCGTATTCCAGAGGTCCGTGGTTCGAGTCCTGGCGAAGGCGTTGCTCATTTTTCAAGACTCCTGCTTTTAAATAAATAACCTAATGTCTCTACAATTTTAAGAATCAATTGATAAAGAAACTAATTTGCTAGAAAAACATATATATATATTTCAGTGTAGAAGTGAAACATTTATTTTAATCTCATAACTAAAATGGAAAAAAAAATTAAGCAAGGTGGTTTCCAATTTTCAGTTTCATGGAATTCTAGGAACTACATTATTGATATACTTCTGTTTTCACATACGTCCCAATTTGTTGTCATTAAGAAGTTATTATGTTCTAAATGTTACAGATTACCATTTACAGATTACTATATTCTGAATGTTACAGTGAAAAGGTAATGACACACATATTTAGATAATAATAATGGTAAAAAAAAAACTTAGAATTTAGCACTTAAATGCCCAAATGACATAAATGCTGCAAAAATTTCATCAAAAATATCGATTCTTAAAATCATGCATTTTCAATAATTTCGAACAATAAAATTGTTACAAGTTTAGATCGTTCAAAGATAATTCACGAACACAGTTAGCTCAATCGTATCCGAATTTAGAGGTTTGCCTTAACAATATTTTTAACGTTCCAATTAATAATGCTTTTAGTGACAGAAGCTTCGGCTAACTTAAAATAAGAAATATTATAGAGAAGTTTCAGCAAACTTATGCAAGTCTTTAGCCCTTTAGACGTGGCTGTTATTAAATATGTGTTTTTTAGGTAATTATTTTACTGTTTTTAAGATTCTTATTAACATCAGTTTATTTTTATAGCTTACTAGCAGCGTAAACGAATATGTGTCTAAATAATCAAAACGGTCTTTTTCGAATGTATTTTTCCCGTAATCTTCTGTACAATACTTTCAGTGGAAAGTTCATTCTGCAGATTAAAGAACACGTGATTAGGGCATGGCACAAATGTAATAGGGTGAAAAAGGAAATTTCAAACAAGCTTAATTTTCGACAGTCTAGCTCAAAGCTAAAATTATTGGACGAGCCCAAGAGTTCAATTGGACCAATGCCAGTTTTGGAGAAGACTCCTGGTCGTTCACTTTTCATTGATTCTTTTTCCGTTGCATGTCAACCGCCACTGGGAAAGAAATTGGTGATTTTTAAATGCAAAGAACGAAAATTACGTTTTGTGCAAATAAATTGCTGAATAAATGGAAGAAAAGTGGTAAATTATTTCACGAAGATATTCCTCAGCTTTATTCAATTAAAAATTTGAAATTATAATTACTTTGTTCGAATTTTGTAACGCATAACTTTTAATTATGAAGAAAAACTATTGTTACATCGTTAAAAACATTGCGCTAGATTTAAAACTCACACGAGGTATCTACGAAATCTGTGGTTTCAAATTTTGCTAATCTTCACGAAGTTTCAAAATAATAAATAACGGTAATGATTACTAACCTGTTTCAACTATTTTTTTTAAATTAAGGCATCGTCTGTTTATAAACAGAAATTTATTTTTAATCCAAAGGAGCTTTGTGCCTCAAGGACTATTATTTTCATTTTGCGATTTCGCGTCGGAAACATTAAAAGGCTGAATCACTTTTCAAACTGTTGCCACCAAATCTTGCAGCGGTGTATTATATTTACAGAAATTAAATAATGAAGAATCTGCATAAATGTATGTATGTTTCTTGTGATAAAACAAGCCATGAAATTCTGAATAACGTACGTTTCCACCCGAATATGCGCATCTGGAAGCCCAAATTTGGAATTTGTTTTTATTATCTATTTCATATTTTGTAAAACTTTAGCGAATTTGTGATGAACAAACTCAAACGATTTAAAAGCGCGCAATGGCAACACTCTACGGCGGAGGAAAAAAACCTTTTTATCTAAAGCGGGCGGAACTGTGTATCGGATTGTAGAACTGCGTAAATTCTAAAGATATACTCATTTTAAAATTATTTTGCGATATTGCTGTTGAACTGAATTTAATGGTTTACGTGCGACACACAAAACATTAAAAAACGTCCCGTTAGACGTAATTTAAAATCTGAAACCGGATTTTTTTTTTTTTTTTTAAATTCAACGATATTTAGTTTTATGTTTTCCAAAGAGCAAACATCTCAAAAGTATTCGCACTATGCACCTATCGTTAATTTGTCTGCCACAAAGAATAATGTCACTACGAAAAACTGTGCGACATTTTAATCCTCCCTAACTTGCCAGATATATTATCGGCAATGTACTTTCTATTCCCTCAAAAGAAATTTCAACTAAAACGATATATCTTGAGACACGTCAGAAGTTTTGGGGGAATATAACGAATAAGAACTTCACCAAATGATTTGATGATGGAATCTAGAATCTCCATGTACCTACTGGTGAAATGCATAGCATTAAAAGACTAAGTACTGCTAAACTAATTGATTCTCTTTACAACTACATGTTACGAAGTGAGTCCCTCAACTTTGCAGATATGCTGCAGGAACACAAATTAACAATAATTAAAGCTCCTCACAATAAAATGGCATCAAAATTTGTACTTGTATTGCTCGAAGGTTCAGAAGAAAGGTTCCGCCGGAAGCATTAGTTCTAAAACCTGAAGCGATGTACAACAGCAATATGCTCCCAGAATTTTTGTTTTCGTTTCTTGAAAAAAAATGGGAAAGAAAAATACATAAACTGGCATAGGAAATGGTTTAACATCTCCAAAACACATTCACTATTTTTTTGCTATGTTGAAAGATATCTCTGAGCTCTTTGAAGAAATTATCATTGTTTTGGGTCTGAAACTACACTTAATACAAAATGCTGTTATCTGTCTCATGCAACAATTCTAGAAAAATACTTTGTCTTACGTTATTACGTTTTAAAATAGACAGACCAGAAAAACTTTCTTTTCCTTGATAGACACTGGCTTCAGGTTGATCCAAAAGCGGCAAGGTTATGCGATCAGATGATCCCAATGAACATTCCGAAAAAGCAGAGATTGATTTGTTTTCATATAAATGACAGGTTAAAAAGGGCTCCACTTTTTTTTAGATATGGGGCACGGGTTGAAGTCTCCAAACATTGCTGGAGCTTTGTACACTCCAAAATGCAACACATCACATTTCCTGAGTCTTCAAATTATGGTAAATGCAAGTTTCTCATTAACTTCGAGATCAATTTTTACTTGCCACTGATCATTGTTCAAATCTAGAGTTTAACACCATCTGCTGCCGCCCAGACGGTACAGTAGTTAGGAGAGCCTGCTGAGGTACTAAACGGCCGGGGTTCGAACTGAAGACATGGATGTTTGTAAATGTGAAGTGTCTTTGCAGCCTAGGGCATTCTAAATATGTGGCGAACCGAAAGTCCTCTAGTGTAATTTGGTGGTAGGGAAAAGGGGTGCGAGGACCACCTCCGGAGGGTTTTTAATCAAAATTGGGTTGTAAGTAGAAGTTCCCCCCGAGTGTTGACTCAGGAGAAGTCCTGGGAAGTACTGGCTAGGATCTGTACTTAGACAGTCTCAACCACGGGGGCATATAAGTTGTCTTCACAGGACTAGAGCCCGAGTTTATTCTTAGGTTGGTTCAGGTTTGGCAGGGATCGTATTGGTACTGTCGTGTCTGTTCCTCTGTCTGTGGTGGAGTTAGATCGGAGATCACCGACCTTGTCGTTGGGGATTTTGCCCTCATAGTTCCAGTGACGGGGACTGCTTGTCCCAATGCTTTGTATGGAGCCGGGCAGGGACTGTGGGGTCTGCGTCTCCGATGAGGGGTTCTCAGGAGCTTGGACACGCTCACCCCGAAAGGCAGACCCAGGATAGGGGTTCAGTTCTTGCAGTCTGTAAGTAGAAGTCCAAACTTCTTCAGGCTCTGGCAACCATTCTTCCGTGAAATACATAGAAAAGACAACAAAAACAACAACAAAACCATCTGCTTCCTACAAGCATGTCTAATATGTCCTGAATTTGTTTGTTCGATTATGACAAGGCATGCAAGGTTATCTGTGTAGGGTAAGGAGTGCCTTTCTGGAGGACATCCCAAGGGAAACTGACTCATATTCACGTTACACACGAGGAAAATCACTAAAACGCCCATGCAGCCACACCATGTTCTGGGATTAGAGGCCAGATCGAACTACCAATGTTCTATTTCTCGGCCGCTGGTGACTCTGCCCTGAATTTAAAATTCAGATTGTTAATTAAAAGCTGATTGTTAAATTGATGTAACTTAGTAATATCATTTAAACGTACGTAGCTGATACAAAATTGTGTGAAGCTGTCTGTTTTGCAAATCAACAAGATAGTTGGTACTGATGGACTAAAACAAGGCTCAAATCTTGAATTTCCTTCACAAACTTTGCAACTTATCGTTAACGAAAGAAAACACGGAGGACGTTTATTGGAGGAGTTAAAGCAATATGAATCAGCGTAATATTCATAAACTTGCGGGATAGTTTCGAAGATAGTTTCGAAGTTCCTTCTTATTTAGCTGCAGAACGGCAAATGATAAATGAGAAGCCAGTGATAAGAAAAGACATGGCGATAAAAACAAAAGTAATATATGATAAGACATGGCGATAAAAAGTCAAGCTACTGGCACCATCTTCTGAGGAAAAAGGAAAACAACTAAGAGCTAACTTCTTTGAAAGCTGAGGGTAAAGACGGATTGGAATTAGGATTGTTACCTAGAAATAAAGACTTTTATGAACGTGAAACGCCTCTAGAAAATCTAATTCGCCAACGAAGATGTTTCTTGAATAATTTTGGCTCCAGAAAATGGAAAACGGGATTGTCTGCTTAACAGTGTGAGCAACAGAGGATTTATGTGTTTCTCCTTTCCTAACATAAAGCTTCATGTTCCTTAGCGTGAAATTTTAAGGCTCTCTTAGTTTGACCAATGTGAACTAAACATCAATAGCAAGGAATCCTGTATATACACCAGAAGTTCAGAGGTGAAAAGCCTCTGTCAGTAACAAATGCTGTTAAGCAATTTACTTCTCGATCAAGAGCCGATTTCGAGGAGCAAACCTTGAGTTCTTGATCAAGAGCCGATTTGGAGGAACTGCACGGAAAACGAAGGAAGAAAATTAAGGTAACATCTGTTTAGTCGAATGAGATGATTTATATTGTGGTGGAATGATAACAGATGAAGGTTTATGGCAACCAGTAGTACTGAAGTTGGATATATGCCTATGACTAAGATGTCGAGGAAAGGAAGAGAATTGAATGTCTCAAATTCAAAAGTGAACTAAATAGCAAGATCAATGGAATTTCATTATTAAAAGAACTTTATTTACCTGGACTTTTATTACCGTCAAACAGAGTAAAGTTATCGTCAACGTAGCGGAACCACACAAGGAAGTTTAAAATCTCACATAACTTTGATTCATGATAATGCAAGATATCAGCAAAGCTAGGAGGAATAAGAGGACTTCCCATAATTAATCCCTCAGTTTGATTTAATACTTAGTTTGGAAAACAAAATGTGTTTGTTCAGGCAGTAAGGAAATTTAACTCATCAATTTCGGAACAACTGAAATTAAATTTTCGAAGTCTCAATTCTAGACATTTAAGTGTACATTCGACTGGAACATTGATGAATAATGATTTGATATCAAAAGAAACCATGCTGATATTTCTAGGGGAAATGCTTTCTACTTTTTCATGCACTCTCTGTTGAACTTCCTATGCTTTAAGTGTTATTACTAACAAAGAAGAAAATCTACATACTAAACATTTAGTTTGTAGTGAGGCAATACCTAAGGGTAAGTGGCAATACACAATACAATAGGGCGAAATGGAATACCACTTTTATGAAATTTTGGGTAGAGCACATGACTGGCACAATTCGCAACAGATGAGATAAACGACTTTTTTAAGTGGGTCGGAAGGATTTGAGAAATTTTAATAGCATTTTATTTTGGTGAGGTCCAAAGAAGAAGGTCTTTAACGATCAGATAATATGGGCCATCGTTTAAGAGTCTGGCCACCGTTGTCGGTCTTTGACATTACAATGTCTGGGTTGGAATAAATTTCATTGGAACATGGGTGGAACATCGCTGAAACATGTAACTGTTTCTCTCACGTTTAGATCAGTGTTCAAAAGTTTCATACGATGGGCGATAAGATGCCTGATCATTTCTTTCTGTCTAACTGAAACTTTACTGAATTTGAAAGATTTTTCTGTAGGAGCTAAACTTTTTGGAATCGAAGGGTTTGAGACTAGTGAGAAGTTAAAGTTATACTTCAGAATTCTCTTTCGTTCCTCTGATAAGCTAACATTAGAAATACTAAAACTATTGGTTTGGTGTTCACAATGGAAAGACTTTTTGAAATACTGAAATTGAAAGACTGTGGAAGGAGGTTGGTTTTCCAATTTAAAAGCAAGCTCTTTTTATGATGTTTAATTGCATTCTCATTTCTTTTCGAGGACTTTTGTTCAATGGAAGCTGATTTTGGAATACAGTCAAGTACCGAAAACCCGCCGACCTGAAATCCGCTTTGCTTCTCAAAATATAAACATTGAATTTATAGGTTCCAGAAACCGCAGAATGGAGAACGAAATACCGAAGAAAAAAAATTTATCCAATAATGACGTCATAATTACCGAATAATAATGATTCTGCGTTAGTGGCAGAAAAAAAGTCTTAGCCCAGAAGAGGTTTTTAGTATGGATGATGCGTTCAGATGAGCCAACACTGGCATATCAGATAACCGATGAAGAAATCATTGGCTCTGTTTTGAACTCGCCACGGCAAGAAAACGATTCGGACACCGACACAGATAATGAATTTGATAGGAGTGAGAAAATATCTTTTAATAAAAAAAAAAAAAAAAAAAAAGGCTTACTCTGGAGCACCTAAAGTTTTAAAACAAACCTCTATTAGAAAAATGTTTGAAACAAGTAAAAAAAAAATACTTTATTAGTGTCCCTAATTTTTACACGTCTCTATTCTATACGTCCTTAATGCTTTAAAATATTCCTGTAATCACTAATATAAATGAATATATATAATAAAATAATGTAATAATGTATATTATTGTACATAATAATTTAAGTAAATGTACCTAATATGCCTTATTTATTTTGCACTTTTAGTTTGAATATTACGATTTGGCTTTTCTGCCCTGAAATCTGCAAAATCCTAAAATCCGCACAACCTCTGGTCCCAAGCATTGCGGATTTCTGGAATTCTACTGTATAATCTTGCAAATTTATGAATAGTATGCTAATCCTCCTTGCTTTATTTCCTTCAATAATCGTTATTCGACGGATTATCTCAAGTCAAAACTGAAGCAAGCCAACTTTCTCTCGAGCTATCATTATGCTTCTCTGTTTTTTGTTAGCCATTTCTATAAAAACTGAGGTAATCGATATAGAACTTATTTTACTCTTTATGGTTTGCGTAACTGTATTAACTGATAATCGCAGGGGATTATGCTTATTGCATTGCTCAATTCACTAATGAAACGTCAGATCACTGACATGGAGCATTCTAATAACACTCAACTCGCCGTTATTTTGACAGCAGTAAATTTATTGCAATAGCAGTTAACTTTCTGGAGATAGGACGATTTATTTTTAAGCTCGTTTCGATTTCTCTTACCTCATGGTACGACAGGAAGTTATCAAACATTACTGCATTTACGTCTGGGTAGCTATTAGCTTTTCATTAATTACAAGGAGTAAAATTTCCTATTTTATCATCAATAATTTTTTGTTACGTTTTTCCCAGGGATTTTGTTTCAGCTATCATTAAAATCACGATTTTGGTTAATAATTCGAACCACGAAGACATCCGAAGAATATCGATAATTGCAATACTGGTATTTTCTGAATTATGAAATCATTGCATCGAATCCTCTATTCGAGCAACAAACATTTTATAAAATCCCGCTGGTATTTAAAAGAAAAAAGAAACCTTTCAGATTTTATATTACGCACAAAGGGGGGTTTTTTTTAAAGTTTTACTCCGGTACTTCTTAATTTTTGGTGTAAATCGGAACGCATCGGAGCCCTAACTAAGAAGGCTCCACTTCTTTTATCTAACTGAACAACAATTTCAGTAGAAATTTGATCTCGAAAATTAAATTTTTTGCAATAAAATTATATTAAAAATCGCTTATTAAATTTTAGTATATCTCTTTACATTTTATTTAATTTTGATTATTTAATTACTTTAATTGTTAATGTAATTATTTTAATAAACAATAACAAATTTATTTTTATTTAATTTGTAGGGACATTAGGTATTTTTGGAAGCATCAGACATGAAAAATGAGCAAGGCCTTCGCCGGGAATCGAACCACGGACCTCTCCGTTACGCGTCGAGCATGCAGACCACTACACCACGAAGGCATACGAAGAAGGCGGGAAAAATACCTTAGTTACTCTCCCTTTTAAAGGGCGACTGGGGTTTTGGGGACCCAATCGCTAAATCGCGGTGGTGGAGAATCATCATCCACCACCTTTTTAGTTCGGGCGCCAGTGTAGAAACATTAGGTTATTTGGATGCAGGAGACATGAAAAATGAGCAACGCCTTCGCCGGGAATCGAACCACGGACCTCTCGGTTACGCGTCGAGCGTGCGGACCACTACACCACGAAGGCATGCGAAGAAGGCGGGAGAAATACCTTATAAATTAAATAATAATTATTAATTAAATAATAATAATTTTTAATCTTAATTAAATAGTTATTAATGTCTAAGGTATTTCTTCGGCCATCTTAGCATACCTTCGTGGTGTAGTGGTCCGCACGCTCGACGCGTAACCGAGAGGTCCGTGGTTCGATTCCCGGCGAAGGCGTTGCTCATTTTTCATGTCTCCTGCTTCTAAATAACCTATTGACTCCACAGTGGAGCCCGAACTAAGAAAAGTGGTAGATGATGATTCTGCACCACCAGGATTTGGCGACTGGGTCCTCTAATCCCCAGTAACCCTTTAAATGGAAAAGTATATAAGGTATTTCTCCCGCATTCTAAGCATGCTTTCGTGGTGTAGTGGTCAGCACGCTCGGCGTGTATTCGAGAGGTCCGTGGTTCGAGGCCAGGCGACGGCATTGCTAATTTTGTCATCTCTTCTGCTTGCCTATTGACTCTACAAATTAATTCGATACAACTCAATCTATTGGCTAATTATCCTTAAATTAATTAATTCGATAATAATTAACTATTTAATTTTTAAATTATTAATGATTTTAATTTGATTTTTTTAAATTTGATTATGAAACAATGATTTTAAATTCGTATTTTATTTATTTATTTACTTTCGTTCCCCTTTGCTGACAGTTTTCTATAGGCCTCCGACACTTCTAATTTTAGAAATTAAGTCCTGATGTGTTACTTATTAAATATCGTGTTCTTTGCAGTTAAGCCATAAAATTCAATTCAACAGCAGTATCACAAAATATTTAAAAGAGCATATCTTTATAGTTTCCAATACACAGTCTCGAGCGCGGGAGATAATTTCTCCCCTCCCCGTACAGTGTTGGCATTGCTCGCTTTGAAATCGTTGGGCTTCTCAATCAAAAATTCTTTAATGTTTGACAAAATATGAAACAGATAATAAAACAAATTCCGAATTTGGGCTTCCAGATGCCCATATTCGAATGGAGGACCACGTTATTCAAAATTTGATGTGTCTAGGTAGCGTTATTTTTTCGCAGTGCGAGAAACATACATACATTCATGCAGATTCTTCATTATTTAATATATTTTAATATAATACAGGGCTCTAATATCTGGTGACAACAATTTGAAAAGTGAACTGACATTTATAGCGAACCGACGCAAATTACCAAAACGAAATTAATAGACCGTTTTGGCAAATTGCCCCTTTGGGCTAAAAAAAACATACTTAAAAAGGGTACAAATTCACTTAGTTGCACTATTAAATATACTAAGGTGATGACTTATTAATTTACAATGTCACTATTTACCCAACTTTCAGTTTTTAATTTCTTCCGTGAGAAAAAAAATATATCATGACAATTTTAAGCTAAATGGAGATAGTAGTTCAGTGTTTGTTTTATGAAGTAATAACAGAACTGATAAGCCCTTATAGATATTTAGTGTAGCAGGTGACTTGGTTTATCTACTCATTCTTTCAATTTGATTTTAAATTTGAAGAAAAAAAATCGCTTAGAAGTAACTGCGTAATTCAAATCTGGGTTCTTTAACAGTAAAAACTAATGTGATAAAAGAAAATCTGCAGTAATGGATTAGGCAGAAATTTTTTCAAGTGCATAAATACATAAATAAATACGGTATGAGCAGCCCTGTACATATTGTTACGGATTTCATATTTAGTTAGCTATTTTTAGTAGATTAGAAATGTTTTATATCCTCGTGCAATGAGACATATTTTAAGAGAAAGCTACGTCGGAAAAGAAAATACAAGAACACGGGCATTTAACATCGAATAAAAGTTTATCTCTGTAATTTATATTTAATTTGAATAAATGTAATTGACTACTATGTTAGCTGTAATTGTTATATGTTAGAGTATAACCGTTATATGTTAGAGTATAACCGTAATTATACTCTTTGGCTTTCCAGAAATCTCGAGAAAACAGAAATTACCAGAACTTTCTCTCGACCGATTAAAAAACTTTGAAAAGCTGGAGAAAGACATCTCAGCTTAGTAGTTGTTTATTAGCTGTTGTTGTTCATTGTAACGAATTCGCGGTGAGATCGGATTAGCTTTCTCTTTTCATTGCTTTGTATTCTAACGTTTTTAATAGTTTAAAGGATAACTACTGATTATATTGCGCGATATTGTGATATTACGAATATCTCTGAGGAAATATTCCAACGTTCTGTTATATTTCTTGCGATCCGAATAAATTTTATTAACCTTCTATTGGACTTGTGCATTCAATCTATTACGAAGCCGTAAGCACGCAATAATATACTACCTCTTTTTGGATAATTTTGTAGATTATCGCTTAAATGCGAATGGTGATAACTTAATTAAAGTAGAAAACATCAGTACTAATACTTTTTCCCTTTCGCAACATGTAAAGTAGATTACATTAAAGTATAATTCACTTTGCCTCGTGAGACGAAAAAACAACCTTTAGTTACATACACTAAAATTAGATGTTTCGAAACCAGGAGTGAACGAATTTTTTGGCACTCCACATTCCAACTCCAGCAACAAGTTTTATTTATTTTTCTTTGTGACGTTTGGAAACCGAATGTCGCAAGTATTGCATAACACTCAAAATAAACAGCTGCGAATGTTTTTGGAATGGAGCTGAGTTGCCTTGAGAACTAACTGCCTGAGATATTTATTTGATTTTGCTTTTTAATATATTTTTAAAACTGTAAATAAAACTTGAGGGATTCTAAAACCTTTCCCTCGTATATAATTAAAGTTATGTTTCACCTCTATTTTAAATGCAAAGTTTTATTATATTTCAGACGACTTGAAAACTTCCAGTTTGACACATAGTCGCAACAAACTACTTCAAAACAACGTCCAAAGGGACGTTTTTTAACATTTCGTGTGTTACCTTTATTTATTAGGTATCATGTTCTTCGCACTAAACCATAAAATTCGTTTCAACAGCAATATCCCAAAATAATTTTTAACTGAATGTATCTTTAGAATTTTTGATACACAGTTCCGCGCGCTTTAGATAAAAAGTTTTTTTTCCCCTGTAGAATGTTGCCATTGCTCGTTTTTAATTCGTTGCAGTTTGTTCATCAAAAATTCGTTAAAGTTTTACCAAATATGAAATAGATGATAAAATAAATTCCAAATTCGGGCTTCCAGATACGCATATTCGGGTGGAAACGTACGTTATTCAAAATTGGATGGCTCTAGATACCGTTGTTTTATCACATTTGGAGAAATATGCATACATTTATGCAGATTCTTCATTATTTAATGTCTTTAAATATAATACAGGGCTGCAAGATTTGGTGGCAACAGTTTGAGAAGTGATTTAGACTTCTAATGTTTCCGACGCAAAATCGCAAAACGAAGACAATAATCCTTCAGGGACAAAGCCCTTGGACTAATAATTTAATCCAAAGACGGCCAATTTGTGCCCATAAAGGGCTTTAACATGAAATTTTTATCTCTCGCCAACCTAGACATAGGTTGACATAGATTATGCTTTCGGCACAAAAATTCGACAGTCAGTTTTCTGTGAATAAGCAAGAACTTGTAAGGCTTTAGTTAAACTAACAAAGTTTTATTTTAATTTCACTTTTTCTATCTCATCTCATTTCAGCTTCCCGTTAGAATAAGCACGCGTTTCAGCTTTATGCTAATTTGAAGTAGAGCCAAGTTCTATTTAAACGAAAGGTAGAAACCTTTCAGTGTGAGAGAGCTTTTAGTCTCAGACCACTGTTACTCTATTTCGACGTTCGCCTGATTAGCTAGCATTTAAATTCTAAGCCGTAGCGCTGTTACGTTATTACTTATTGAAGTAATTCTAAGTGCGTCAGTATTAGTTAAATCTTGCTACGCACCCTTTAGTTTAGAGGCGAACCTCGCGTTCATAGCTCTGTGAGCAACGACGATTTAATTTCTAATTAGCTTTAGTTTAAAATTATTTGATTGTTCATTTTACACCCAAGTGGCGGTCATTATTTTCCGTACCCCTCCCGACTTGGGAAGTGGCTGTACATAATTGTGGTTTAATAAAAGAGGATTTTAAATCCCTCTGAAGTGTCGTTCTTCTACCACTTATTCACAGTATTCTACCACAGAACATAGCTGCATTCAGCTCCCTGTTCAAGATCAAGACTTAAGATTTACACGAAGATGTTCGCCAAGAATATGCAGCGAACACTCAGTCCTGACAAACTGAGGTCACACGAAACATTTTTATTAGTCCAAAGGGGCTTTGTCCCTGAAGGACTATTGTTTTCGTTTTGCGATTTTGCGTCGGAAACATTAAAAGTCTGTATCACTTTTCAAACTGTTGCCACAAAATCTTGCAGCCCTGTATTATATTTAAAGAAATTAAATAATGAAGAATGTGCATAAATGTATGTATGTTTCACGCTTTGTGATAAAACGACGGTACCTAAAGCCATCGAATTTGGAATGCCGCAATCCTGCTGCGAATATGGGCATCTGGAAGCCAAATTTGAAATTTGGAATTGGTTTTATGAACGATTTCATATTTTGTAAAACTTTAACGAATTTTTGATGAACAAACTCGAGGATTTCGCAGCGGGCCATGGCAACGTTGTACAGAAAAAAACATTTTATCTGCAGCGCGTGAGACTGTGTGTAGGAAATTCTAAAGATAGGCTCAGTTTAAAATTCTTTTGCGATATTGTTCTTTAACTGAATTTTATGGTTTAAATGCGAAGAACATGATACTCAATAAATAAAAGTAACATACAAAATGTTTAAAAAACGCCCCTTTGGACGTAATTTAAAATCTGAAAACCTTTCCGATTTTTTCATAATTTTGTTATATTGTATTTTATGCGATGAATGTTTCGTGCAAGATAACGCTTACATGAAACTTTACGAAACTTCTATTTTTTACATTAAGCTTCCAGCGTTCACATAAAAAGCTAATCAGATTATGAACAAAATTGGAAAACCAGAAGTGGTATTTTACTAGAAATCCACACCAGTTTTTAATGAAAAACTTTATTAAAATATAATCTAGACCTTTTCTGTTTTAGTATTTAAGGCTCTTACATCAATGGGGACAACGAATTAGATGCTGGCTAAAACTGACGAACAGGAGGTGATACTTTACTTAGAGCTCTGAACAGATTTTCGGAAAAAATATTCTATGATATAACCCAAAACCGGTCAGATTTCGTATTTAAAACTCATGTGTGCATATATAATCATTATTCAAAAGAACATCTTAGATTTTCGTTATGTATGTTAAGTGGTTCTTTACTTGGAAGTCTTAAGAGATTTTCGTGGATAAATATAAAGTCGTTATAATAAGAGTTTAAAATAATGCAGTACATTTTAAGCTTATCTGTTATATAGTGATGTAAAGACGTATCATTGGTCATCGGTAAAGCTTTCTGTTGCTACTCTGAAAAACGTAAGATATTTAATCAGAAAAGTCGGGGAAATAGCCTGTTGCTACTCGCAGTATACTTGTCTTTCAATTTTCATAAACAAAATCAGGGATTTAAGAAGGGAGAAATGTGTGTTGTCGTTGCCCGAACGAAAATATTTTTATCTTCCCCGCGGCACCGCAATTTACTGCTAACTGAACCATGAAATGACACTAGATGGATTCATTAAAATCACCTATATGTGTAAAGAACAGCGTCCGTTTGTTTGGAGTTCATACTATAAGGTATTTTCTCTTTCCTTTAAGTATGCATTCGTGGTGCAATTGGAAGCACACTCGGCGCGTACTGGAAAGGTCCAGGTTCGAGTCCCGTAGAGGACATTGCACATTTTTCTCATCTCCAGCATAAAAACGAACCCTAATGATTCTGCAGGGCAAATCTAGTTTTATATCGACCATGATGATGTTTTGCACGCTTGACCTCCAAAGTAAGAGGAAGGTAAGTGTGAATACAGTAGAAGTCCGATAATCCGGCACGTTCGGGACCGGCTCGGTGCCGGACTACCGAAAATTCCGGTCTATCGGGCGGTAATTATAAGAACAATTAGGTTAATAATTAAACTAAAAATACAGTATGCAAATACATACAACAAAGTTTATTTTACATTTCATATAATGTATGTACACGTACTGTAAAACATATTTCACTTAGATTTAAAAAAGTCACGAATGTCTTTTTGTTTTCTTGACTTTTGGCGTTTAGTATAAAATTTATTTCTAATGATATGGAAATCAGTAATTTCTGAAGCACTGTAGCTAGTACTAGCCTCAGCAAAAGAGATAAACTTATTTAGTGATTCTGCAGCTTCTGCCCAGCTGATTTTTTCCTTTTCTTCCGTTTCGGCATCTGAGTCATTTTCTTCAAGATTTTGAGTAGGCTGAGGGTTTACTACAATGTTGATAATGTCCTCATCGGTTAGTTCTTGTTCAACAGGCTCATTCTCGTCGATTAAAAGCCACTCCTCTACCTCATCTTCAGGCAGGTTTTTCAAGGGATTGTCAGTACTTCTAACGACATCCAAAACTTTGGTCAGAGCGTCTTGATGGTTTTCTTCCTCATCAGTCTGTAGAGTTAGGTCAGATGCAGGGTTTGCAGCTGGCCAAAGTTTTCTCCAGCATTTTTGGAGTGTTGTATTTTTTACCTGGTTCCAAGACTGTGCAATAGCATAGACGGCATCTTTTACTGTAAACTTTTTTTGAAAATCAGTCACGTCACAGTCGGCATTTAACAGGCCTTGAATAAAAGACCTTCTATAAAAGCATTTAAAATTTTGAATAACCCCTTGGTCCATGGGTTGAATCAAAGATGTTACGTTAGGTGGGAGCAGAGTAGCAACAATATTTCCAGAAACTAACTCATCTACTGGCGGATGGGCTTTGCAATTGTCCAAAAGAAGGATGGCTTTAGTATCTTCTGGTAGACCAAGGCTTTTGAATGATTCCTTGACCTCAGGCACAAAGTGGTGAAAAAACCAGTCTTTAAAGAGGGCGGCAGTTATCCACGCATTGATTGAGCATCGTATTGGACAGGCAAGTGTGTAACATTCTTAAAAGCCCTGGGTTTTGCAGATTTACTTATCACAAAAGGGGTCACTCGGTGGTTTCCAGACGCATGAGCACATAGCAAAACGGTTAATCTGTCTTCGTTTTTTTTAAAACCCTTGGCTGCTTTTCTCCTCCCCCAGCTAGTGTAGATGTTGGTAAACATCGCCACAATAGCCCTGTTTCATCAGCATTGTAAATCTGTTCAGGTGTTAAATCATTATCAGCCACGATTTTCTCAAACTCGACTTTGTATTTTTCTGCAGAGTTTTGGTTTGCTGAAAGGGTTTCTCCAGTTACATCAAGTCTTCGAATTCCATGCCGAAACTTAAAGTTTCTGAGCCAACCATCAGAATAATTACATTCACTTTCAGCAACTCCTAAATCTTGGCCGAATTTCTTTGCCTTTTCAACAATCATTGGCCCTGTTACCGGCTTTCCTTCAGAACGTACTGCACTAAACCATTTGAACAATACACTATCTAGCTGTTCCAGTTTTGGTTTTTTTAATGTTTTTCTAGAAGCCAATTTTTCAGTTGTTACCGATTGAGAAGCAAACTTCATTAGTTCATCTTTTTGTTTTTTAATGTCATAAATAGTTGATGAGCCAATATTAAACTCATTCATTAAAACATTTCTATTCTCGCCTTTTTCTAGCCGTTTGATGATTTCTAGTTTCTGATTGAGAGTCAGTGTTACGTGTTTTCGTTTCTCTCCTTTTGAACTCGAAGGCTTAGGTTTTGAAAACATGGTCACTGTACAGTTAGAACGAAAATCACTTTTTTTATAAACAGTTTCAAAAGTTACGTTTACTGCGATGTGAAAGGACACAAAACAACAACGCACAAAAAAATGGCGAAGACGCTTCGTGATTGATTAACGGAGCTGCACTGCACCTGAATTTGTTGTGACAGCTAGACTAGCCGGCCGCTAATTGTTTCCGAACAATACTGAGCGCTTCCGAATGATCTCGAACTACCCCGAAAACTTCCGAATAGCTCTCGAGCGGTTTTATTTGCTTTAAAGATACACTTTTGGAGAAAACCAAAATTTTTACAATTTTCCGGAGCGATGCCGGACTTTCGGGCATTCCGGACTGTTGGATGCCGGACTAATGGACTTCTACTGTATAAGATTTCGAAAAACAGCTCCATACTGGCCACACTGTATATATTAGAAAGTTGCGCTCATGTCTTCTTAAAAAAAAATTAGGCTTAGCCGCACTTAAAAAACTTTTAAATTGTTAATAATTCCACAATTATTGCATGCAGGTTAACTAAAGGCATAAAATCGTAACCGAAAGATAAGACAAACATAATTCAATTATTTTCAAAACAAAAAATGCACAGTTTACAAACATATAAGAATAAAGAAACTGAGATCACTGAGCCGAGTTACAGAGTAGATATATATCTATATATTCATCAAAAGTATATAAATCACTATAAATAGAAAACTCTCCATATTACATCTCCAAGCAACGGAAATTCAATTTAAAAACATCACTGAAAAGGTATTTTTCAAAATTAAAAAAAAAAAATTATAGAATTTTCAGTCCTCCTTGCTTTAAACACAGTTAAAGAAAAACTAAAACGCAAAAATGCCAAAATCAAAAGTAAACTTTTTAAATATTGAAAAACCAGTTATTGTTATTGATAGCAGATGAATCGGCTGATCAAGGGGATAAACCAATCTATCATCCATTAACAGTAACTAAAATAAGAGAGAGTGTTTCATCTTACTTCCGAGTAAGCATGAAATTATTTGCTAGATTCAAATCACTAACTGATACTCAATCAAAATAAAGATATGAGTCACTAAACCAAAAGAATCCTGTTAAAAAGCAAATAATCTTTAAGATTAAAATTTTTTCACTACGAACACAACTAATCTGAACGAGATGCTTACTTTAGAAGACATGTCCCCTACACTCTCTATTCATTTCAAATAGAAAAGCAAAAACAAAAGTAGATTCAAGAACAAATTTTAAAAAATCATAAGAAGATTAAAAGAAATAATCCATAAAATTAAAGTTAAAAACGGTAATAAAAAGAAATTTAAAATCAAACTAGTAGGCTAAAATTAACCAACTTGCCTTCGAAATTTTAAAACCAAATGACTGGAATGCAAGTACGTATTAAGAGATGGAAGCAAAAGGGTTGTTGTAATAAGTAATTTTCTTTTGAAGAAAGTTTAGCCTAAATTGGCGATAAAACTACAAAGTTTCTTGGATATATAATACACAGAGAGCAGAGCGCAAGTCTTGGGCTTATTAATTTACTATTAATTACTTTATTATCAATATATATCGTTGCGAAAAATTCGGCGGTTGCGCCTGTATGTAAGTTTTCCGGCATAGCACTAGGGTTGCCATAAAATAGTGTATAGTAGGGTTGCCAGATTGGCGACTTTATCGCCCATTTGGCGACCAAATCGACGATATCCCATGGTCCAATCGGGAAGCTTCTAGAATAACTTCCTGTCGAGATATTTCTCGAAACGTGTGGGACCTAAGGAAAAGCTATATAAACCCCTGCGTTTCTGAGAGCCGGCATTATTGTGAGAATAGCTGCTTACTGTGAGTTTATTATAAGTTTAGTGTTGCCGTGAAGCTACCTTTACAGTTACAGCTTGAAGCTGTGTTGCTGATTGTTTCAGCGTATTTATTGTAGATTTTCGACGCCTTTAAAGGTAATTTTGGAACTGTGCTGTAAATAGTGATTCTTGTAAATAAATTGTGCTTTTTATTGTTCTGCATCGTGTTTTCGTTGGATACTCCTAAATCCACGAACCCATATATCGCAACAATATATATATATACACATTCGAATTTAACAAAATTTCTATTCGTAAAAAGTAAAAAATTAATTATAGAAATAAGTTCAAATAAAATTATAAATAATTTATATTGCTGCGAACTAATCTACAATATCATTTAAATTCTGAGAACATAAGTAAATCAAGTGCAAGTAGCAAATATAAAATTGTAAATAATAAATATTATTTTTTTAAATCCTAAAAATAAAAAATATGCATAAGTGAATAATTGTTGAGCTGGCAGAAGACATATATTTATATACTTTTGATGATTGGCCGATTGCAACCAAAATGCGAGGTGCACATATACATGTTATAGCAGTCCTATATACAAACTTTCAGCGTTCTGAGGCTAGTTCTTTTTTAGTTATGCGAGATACATACATACGTACGTACGCACAGACGCCACGAAAAAATCTCTTCAGAATCCATTTTAAATCAGTTTCATAATTTTATTGGGAAAAAACAGTCCTCCATTCTGTCATTACGTTTAGATATTACACAAACATCGTTAAATTGCCTTCGATAGAGGTCAAAATGGATATTTTCGTTGAAATATGAAACCCGAAATTTTTCGAGATTACAATACTTCCTTTTTACTTCGCACAAGGGAGTAAAAAAGGGTGAGAAGAGAAATATTGTTTTATGAGTTAGTAACATACATAAATGAGTCATTTATCACGCTTCCATTTCCTGCATTTTATCTACCATATCGCTATTGTTCTATTTTCTGCTGGAATCTAGAAATAAGCAATATTTACATAAAAAACGTTAAACATATAGGTTATGACAGTTCGAGGAATTTCTTTCCCTGTCTCAAAGATAAAATTTGTTATAATATTTGCATAGCAAAATTTGATATTCAGCCATAAGAAAGATCAAGGTTTATATTCCTAGAACAAAGAATACAAAACACAGTTTTCATCTTCCAAGTCGAAAAATAAAACAATTATTCTATAGTGAAGATATTATAGATTCTACATATATTTTATTAATAGCTATAATGCAGCATATGTTAATTACCAACTGGATATACTATAAATTGAAAATATTTTAAATCTTACCAATCGAGAAATACGTAACAAAAACACAATATATATATATATATATATATATTATTGTTAAAAAGTACGTTTATTGCTTTTAAATCATTTATCTGTTAAGCACCTATAATTTGGAGGATAAATTAAAGATCTTATTCTAGCTCGAAAAACTGTTATTGGCCGGGTCGTGGGGACGATAGAGTAAAGATTTAGTGGGATTTCATTTTATGTTTCTAAAACTTAATTTTATTTTAAAAGCACTCTTTTCTTTAAACTCTCATGTTCAACCTACGCTTTCTTGGTAGAACGCGATTTTACACTGGTGTGCAAAACTTAAGCAACAGGTGTTCTTTTTGCCAAAACTCCACGAAAAATCATCTGAGAGACATGAAATTCAGAAATGAGAGCCGGCATTTTGTATTTAAATGATGACGAAAGCATGGTTTCTCAAAAATGAATACAATACATACAGTATGGAGTGAAACAAAAAAAAGGGCTTTGTTGAACTCCCAGTATCATTATACATGATTGTCCACACAAGAGGAAGAGCAACAAGCAGATGTTCCTTAATACGGGATATGCCCTCCCCTTACTGCAATGGTTGCTTCGCACCGAATCTACATACTCAGCACCAGATTGTCCAACAGATCTTGAAGTAAGCGTGCCCATTCTTCAATCAGCATTTGTTTCAATTGTTGGGTGTTACCAGGACGATGCGATCGTATCAAAAAGCGTCTCCACAAAGTATCCCACACATGTTCTATAAGATTTAAATCAGGGAAATATGTTGGCCAATCCATCCGAGTGATATCTTCACTTTCCAATAGCTTCTGAACAGCAGGCGTCTGGTGTGGCCGTGCATTGTAATCATTAAAAATGAAGTCTGCTCTAATGGTACCTTGGAACAGACGCACATTGAGAAGGATCACTTCCTGAAAATAGCGATCTCCGGTTACAGAACCTCTGTGGAAAACGTGAAACTCTGTCCACCCGTTCAGCATAATGCCTCCACAGACGAGAACTCCAGGACCACCGTAACGGTCTCTTTCCGTGATGTTACTGGGATGAAACCGTGTCCCGACTTCTCTCCAAATCAACTGGCGTTGAAAATCGCTTGTGGCACTAAAACGACTCTCATCCGTAAAGAGGACACGACTTCGTTGATGAGATCTCGAGTTTTCGTGCTCCTTGCACCACTCTAAACGGTGGCGCCAATGGCCAACTTTCAAAGGGATGTAGCGTTTAGGACGGCGGGCGAATAGGTTACCTTTGTGAAGGCGTTTGGACACAGTAAACTGGGACATTTGTCGCCCCGTTACTGTACACAGTTGCTGAGCCATGGCGCTTGCTAACTGGTTTTGGGCTCTTTTCGCCTGTAGGACGATATATCGGTCATCCACTGCAGTTGTTTTCTTAGGGTGGCCACCATCAACCCTTCTATAAGCTGTACCTATGATTTGGAAGGCCTTTCCAAGCACGCGAAACGGCACTTTTGTTGAATCCGAACTCTTCAGTTACAATTGTCACACTACTCCTATGTTCGTCCATTTCCAGCTTTCCGATCATTCTTCCACGTGTGAAGTCATCCAGGTCATTTCTTCTAGCCATATTTCACGAAAGAACTCACTTGCACTTGCAGCGAATGTCTTTAATTGTGTCTCCATCCTTCCTTTTATTGTAGTCCTAAGCTGAGCTCTGACTGCACGCGTTTTGCGTACCCTCCCGCCACTTGTGACGTTTTGTTCCTGACATTTGCATAAGCATGACCTTTCTACTGAAATGCGTGTTCATTGTACTGATCCCAAGAACCTCTTTTCTGCAATTTCATGGTTATCTGATTAAAATTTGCATTGTTGCTTAAGTTTTGCACACCAGTGTAGTTTCGCGCCTTATGCGAAGTAGCGTAGGAAGTTTCTGTTGTAGCTGAGTTACTTCTGTTTGAATTCTACTTAGCGAATAGTCGCTTCACAGTTCTAGTAAGTTCTAGCTTCAAAGTAACTTAAATTTAGTAAGAATTTCATAATTTTATGTTCTTGTGCAGCGGCAATACTTAGCAGATCGCATGGACGATAAATGACATATTGTAGCGGAACATCATGTAGCACAGCTGTCAAAAAATTCGAAAAGACACAGACGAAGATGCTCCTCTTTACTAATAGCTTTATAATAATAAATAAGGCAAATTTCTTGTAGAATTCCATTAGTTTGAAACCCTTCGAAGGGCATCGGTACATAAAATATGTCGGAAGTTTATGACTTCCGACAGAATTATGGAAGTTAACCTCGTAGAAAAAAGCTAATTTTTTTTTACACCAAAAGTCCTTCTCTTGAGTTTCTAGTGTTTTCTTTCGGCTATAAATGGCAGCATTACGCTATGAATATTCAATATTCTCATTCAAAGGTCTCATGTTTGGAGATTCAAAAAATTAAAAATCAGCACATAGTATATGGCGTTCAAACGCTACTTCTTATTTATTTATTACATTTTAATCAAAACTGATAGTTAAAAGTTGATTATTTGCACGATTTTTAAACTGGTATATAAATTACTAGCTGATTCTCGTCCGCTTTGCTGGATACACTATCTATTTGAATGTGAACCTAGACTTCTCATGTGGACTAAATGTCTAATTTTGAATTGCTAACTAATGTAATTTTTTTAAATTTAAAGTCGGAAAATATAGTGACAGTCAGTGAATCTATCATACACAGATTTCTACATCACCCATGAAGTACTGTGTATTGGAATGCGACCCCATTATTTAACGTGCGGGTCGTTATGTTAATGGGTGTGAACGATGGCTGCATTGATCATAGTGTCAACATAGTATTTCTTTAGAAAAGAAGAGGGAAAAACAGTGAGGGAAGGGAGAGGAAGATACATACAGGGGCGGGGGAGGGAAGGAAGTCGTGCTTGTGATGGTATAACAAAAATCCATTTTTAACAGGATTTACATAAAACACGTTCTTAATGCCCGTCTACATCGCGGAAGGAGTAACTATGCAAAACTTCGAGTCAATCGGGTGTATAGTTTCGGAGATCACGTGATGATTCAGTAGTATTTCGCTTATAAATATGTAGATATCAGCTCCCATACTGAGGATACCTCGCCAATAGATAGCAGCCCCGGGTTTCTTCTTTTCTGCTGTAAGGACTGAAAGCATTTATTTATATTACAATTTTGATGTAATGTGATATTTACAAATAGTTTATGATTAACTATTAGGTTCAATATCTGTACTATCTCGCAAATCCTGAAGAGTTCGGTTAAACGCTTCTATAGTTTTTTTTTGTGAGACATCGTACTTTCATCCCACACTAAAAGCTTACATTGTCGTAGCATCCTACTTCGAGAGCTATTTTTACTGAAATTGCAGATGGGCGAATCTTCCTGCGCAAGATTCAAAGACAATTTTAAAACGGAATGTGCAGTACAGCCGCCGTTCAATAGTATAGCAGCTATACCAGAAGAAGCCACAACAACCGCTATTTTCTGGTCTGGAATAAAAAATTTATCAAAAACGTTTCTCAGTTCCTCCAGGAGCGTCGAGAAAGAAAAGTGCACCATTGATGGAACACGTGACTTTGCTCTGGAAGTAACTGAGGGACCAATTCTGCTACATGCTGCTGCAATGCAATGAAATTGTAGTCTAATTCTCGAGCAATTTCATCATTAAAGTAATTTTCGTCTGATCGTAGTGGACTAAGCATTCCAAAATCTTGAAGCTTCTTTCCCACCATTGTCAAAACCTTGTTTTCAATTATGATCAGTGCTTCGTTATAGATGTGCTCATTATAAGTCATATGTGCATGTACTCGCTGCAGTCGCCACAAAATATTTTCCGCCGTGTAGTTCTTGTACTTATCTCATGAAGTTTGAGGATTATAAAGGCCGCAAGATGATATAAGGATTGCGTAAAGTTCCCTGATTTTATCTGGCGATCGACATTGTACAGCTTCTTCCATAGTTTCGTTCCAATGGCTATCATTCTCTAGCAGGCCCTGAGCTTCACATGCTTCTCTGTAAGTTCGACATTCTAGACTATTAACAATTTTAAGGTCTTTAAAGCTAGTTGGACCTCGAACATGATGCAATAAAATGCGTAGACAAAAACATTCAAAATTCGTTACGTGAACGGTGTAGACACGACCAGCAGCGTCCGATGATTTAACCCCTGGCCAGTTTTCGACAGGCGTACCTTGAACGCAACATTGCCATCATTTTTTTGAGTTATTCCATGTATAATAACGGGGAACTTCGGAATATAATAATCTTTTCGAAAAAGTATCTGTCTGGCAAAGCTGGAAAAAAGCGGTCAGTGTGGTTTTAGGAGGAGATAAAATTCTTTCTTGAAAATTACTCTCATTAAAAAAAACATGCTGTCCATTTTCTAAATGTATAGCAAGATGTGTAATAGTCGGATATCTTTCATGTAATGGAAAACCAAGGAGCCGCCACGCTGCCTCATTACTACTGACATATCGCCCTGCTTGATAGGTTTGTATTTCATTCAGAGGCTGCAACACACCTTCCTTGCGCAGGTTGAAGATCGCCTGGTCGCTCCCTTTATTGATATATTTACAAGTATATATAATCGCACGAATAGAGTTGCAGGCTTCAACATTAATGTAGCATTAAATAATTTACAAAGAACAGGTGAATATGGCACAACCCAGCTATTATAAAAAATCTTGACTATCCCACTGCGGGTTTGAATCATCTCTTCTACCACCATTTTCGGGTACTCTTCGTTGTATAAAGGGTAGCCCTTAAAATTCTGCACTGTTTCCTTTAGTAGCTCACGGGGAAACGTTTTCGCACACCTGCCATTTTCCATGCAAGGTGATGCTGGATTGCGAGCTCTACAGGGACCATGAATCATGTTTTTGATTACGATCTCGTGCAAATTCTTATCTAGTTCTGGATCCGTGATTTCGGCGCTTATAATGGTATTTGGTTGGATCGCAGCTTTTGTTTTAATCAAATTAGAATTTGTACATGAGGCAGACCTCGTTTCTGCCATTCAATAGAGTACATGTGACACTGGGCGTTTCCAATTACTTTCCCTTGTGTTATTAATGATCTTTTGAACTTTTAAACGGAACACGTGGGCAACTATGTCATGTCGATCAGTGGCTCTTTGTCCGAGAATAAGCTCTTCTGTAATTTCTTTCCATGAAGGATTGCAGGTAAAAGTTAAAAATAGGCCAGGCCTACCGTAAGTGCGTACGTAGGCGAAAGTGGCTTGTGTGTATTCATGCAGATAGCGGGGACTGTTCACAAAAGTGGAAGAACGAATAACCATCTTGCCTAAGTATCGTTGGGGCTAATATTACCATCTGTGCTAATTGCATCTTGTAGGTGAAATTCAAATCGTAATTTTCAACTCGTAGTTGTGTCTGGTTAAAAGTAATATAACGAAGGCTTTCGCTCTCTACTTTGATATACCTACCTACTAAATTGATGAAAGAGCAGCCTCGACCGCGGAAAGAGGTTGAAATCATTCTCTTGGAGCATCACGTGATAGGCGGGAAAAATCCATGCAGGAAACTTTTTTATTGGGAACTGGCTGTTTTGTAGTTGGATTAATCTGTGGAATATGAAAATGGTTCCGAGTTGCCCTTTACTAAAAAATAATGTGTACTGCAAAGCATCGTAAAATTTCTGAGTATCTGCTACGCGTGTCAGTGTATTATTATGTGCTCGTAACACTATATCTCGAGGAGAGCATGGGTCGTCAGTAACCAAGACAACAACTTCATTAATTGTCGGTGCATTATAGTGCCTCTTATGTTCGCCACGTGGAATTCGATCAGCGTGAATGAAGACTTTATAATTGTCTTGAGGTCAGTTTTCTATTGCAGTTTTGAAGGTATTTATCAAAACGTTGTGGTCATGTAACATTCTTTGAATTTTCAATAATATATCTCTCTCGACTCCATCAATGTACTGACAACGATGGCTTACTTCATTTTCTTCTTGGACCATAAAATAAACTTGCAAAACTTTATGCGTTTCATTATGTGTTGGAAAAAGTGAACCAGTTCGATTATATATCTGGCCTTGTACGGTAAAAGTTGGAGAAACCTCGGGCATTCTTATCTCTTTGTCTACTCCAAAAGATGTTATTTGGAAGCAAGAGTTGTACTTTCTGCTTTTACTTAAAAAACACTTTGATTCATCTGTATCATATAAATGTAGGGTTTTCAGCGGCTCTTCTGGTTCACCAAGTAAAGAAAGCGAAACTTTACCATTGGAACAGCACATTCCTGCAGTTTCATCTTTCCATTTTAAAGCATTGCAAAACTGGCATTTTTTACTCATCGAACCGATAACAATTAGTGGATGATTATGGTAATCAATTGAAGGATAGTATTGAAGTCCAGAACCATTAAATACGGACCAATTGTTATGCATGAAATTTCGCTGGTGTTCGGTTTGCATTTCTGCATGAACGATTTTTCTCGTCTGCAATTGTTCTGGAGTATCTCACTCTAATAACTGCCTGATGTTGAGCTTGTTCTTCCAAGCGAATCTGTGTTTGAAGAAACGTTCAAAAGCTCTCAAAGCAGTTTGACGTTCAGCTTGTTCTTTCAAGCGGATCTGCGTTTGGAGAGGTATTTCAGCAGCTCTGAAAGCAGCTTGGCGTTCAGCTTGTTCTCCTAAACGAATTTGCGTTTGAAGAGGCATTTCAGCAGCTCTCAAAGCAGCTTGTCGTTCAAGTTGTTCTGTCAAGCGGAGTTGTGTTTGGAGATGCGTCTCAGCTGCTCTCACAGAAGCTTTACGGGAAGTTTGGGCCTCTAATCTTTCTTGTTTTTGAGAAACTGTTTCATCAGTTCTCAAAACAGATTGTCGCCTTGCTTGTTCTTGTCTTCTTAATTGTGCACGTACGGAAGATTCTTGGGATCGAGCAATTTTTGCTGCCCGGGAACCGAGATGAATCCCTAGATATGTTAGATTTACGTTTGCAAGGCATTTCGGGAAAAAAAAACCGTAAAAAATTAAACTGTCCTTAAATAAGTTTCAAACTCCGCGTGAAATTTAAAATTAAGTGTATCGCCACGAAATCTAGTAAAACTGCTATGTTATTTCCTAATGACTGAAAAATGTTTGTGAAAGAAGAGCCAAAAGACGGAAATCCTAAAGGATTTTAAATAATAAATTAAATTAAACAAATGAAAAATAATAAACACTTAATTAATGTAACGCTTTCACGCCTTAATTACCTAACCGATCATCATGAAATTTTCAAGAAATATTTTTGATATATTAGAAAAGGTTAAAAATGTTTGCGTGGTTTAAGCCACGCACCTGCGCGTGCAGACCAGCTTTTACATCGTTTAACTTATCGTAAACTTTCAACATTTAATGTTTATACAACGACAATCATTTTAAGTTATAAAACCTATTATATAGTTCCAACAGATAAGTTACATTTTATAGCCTATAACTTTTTCTAATATATCAAAAATATTTCTCGAAAATTTCATGATGATCGGTTAAGTAATGAAGGCGTGAAAGCGTAACAAACAAACAAACTCACATTCGCACTTATAATATTAGTTAGGATACTGCTCTTGTTGCCAAACAGAAAAAATAAGAATTGCTATCTGTCTTACAAATTAATTAAAAACTTCTATTGCACGTATCTTCAAAACTATGATTTCAGCGATCGCACGACTAAGAATAAATCTTCGATAATTCAGTTTCAGCAGCGCTACAATTAAGCACAAATATTGTTTACATTATTTCTTCACTGCAGTCAAAGATAAGTTCTCATTTTTTTTAACTATTTTAACTGATAATTTTTTGATAACGTAATAATAAGGCAAAATGATATCATCTGACTATACATGAGAATTATTTACTATTACAACACGCGATAGTTTGAGTACGGTTTTTGAGATTTGAATGTGGTATCGTCGAAATCGCCATATTGAGGAAATCCGACGGGGAAAATGCTGAGACTTTCCTCACTAAAGCAAAAGCGGGAAGAACAGCAAACACATAATGCGTCCAATAAGAAAGCAGCCTCAGCCGCATTGCTGAGGGTAACAAAAGATATTAACGAACTCAATCTCCCAAATACTTGCGGGATAATATTTCCACTATCAGATGATCTCTTCAATTTCAAATTGACAATATCGCCGGACGAAGGATTCTATAAGTATGGGCAGTTCACCTTCGATTTTAAAATTTCTTCGAACTACCCGTACGAAGCACCAAAAGTCAAATGCGAAACAAAAATTTATCACCCTAACATTGATCAAAATGGCAACATATGCCTGAATATTTTGCGTGAAGACTGGAAACCTGTACTTACTCTAAATTCTGTCGTATACGGATTGCAGTATCTCCTTCTCGAACCCAATCCCGAAGATCCTTTAAACAAAGCTGCTGCGGAGGATTTCAAAACAAGTCAGGTCGTTTTTGCTAAAAACATTCAAAATATGTTGTAGGTAAGAAGCAATGTTTCTTCAGTACTGGATCAATAATGAGATTTTATGTCTATTAATTTCAAAAACGGATTATGTATCATATGAATATGCTGAGTTATTTATGCAAAATATGAGTATTTGAAATCATTATATTGAGTTATTTCTGATTTCCTCAAAAGGTGACTGATATAGAAACACATTACAACTAAGAACCACCTATCGAATTAATTATTCTATCAATTATTAATTATTCACCTATCGAATAATAAGTTATTCACCATTAATTGATACATGTAATATAGAACTCCCCAAAACACTCAAATGTTTTTATTCCACAGAAGAATAGGTCTACAATTGATTAACACATAAATTATTTAATTGCCGCAAGTGATATAAAAGTTAATTATAAAAGTAATAACGGCGAAAACTAAATTAAACTGGGAAAGTTTAAATCATGTCATATGAGAATTCGTCGAAGGACAGGAAGGTTAAATAAGATGTAGTTTTATAGTTAGTAAAGTAAGTAATAGTTATTAAGTAAAATTTCACAGCTAGTTAGTAAGTTGTAGTTTCAATCTTAAATATTTCGTTTACTTGAATTTCTCTTTGACAATTTCGCTTTAAAATGCGACACTGTTCACACATATGAAAAAGAATATTTCGACGGCTAAAAAAAAAATTTTTTTTTTTTTTACTTTTTCAGTGCATTTAACTGAACTCGTTAACTTCAAACGTTTTCTTATATATTTTACATACACTATGTCCACAAAAATTCTTACCCAGCTTTTATATTTGCAAACGTTTGTCGTACACATATATTTCCAATGACAAAAAAATGTCCTAAATGACTATGAAGTATGATTGTTGCTATAATTTGGATTTTAATCTCTAAACTTGCTGCATTATCTTCATAAACATGAACCTATTTCATGCACTGATTTGCAATTCCCGAGATTCTTGATCAAAAATATTTATCCGCTGGTGATTAGACAATGTTATTTTAATCAGTACGCGAAGGAATAATCATAAAAGGAATACGAATGCAATTTGTGAGACAGTTTTCATCTATTCTAAGGGAATTTAAAATTTTCTAAAAGTAATAGAAAAAATTGTCAATGCCATATCTGATTGACCAGGTCCGGGGCTCGATCCTCGGGCTGGGCAACGCTGATTCAGCCTTTCATCCCTTAAGTGGGTCGATAAACTGAGTACCAAGTTCGCTTGGGGACTAAACACCGGAGGTCTTGCCACAAGCTGACCATTTGCCCAAGGCATATGCTGATGCACTCCGGGGCCTAAAAGTGAAGAAAACAGAAAAGGGGCACTGCAGGCCGGGCCCACTAGGGTTGCTGTGCCCCTGAGTTTAGTTATATCTAATTGACATATACTGTACGGCTAAAAGAATAAAAGGTGCTCTTCTGTTATCGGGAGCGGATTCAGAAATCTATGTAGGTGTGCATATATGTATAACGATAAACCTTGCTATCCAATTACCGATCGAGAACCTCTGGTTTCATCTGGAATATTTCAAACCCTGTGAAGGATCTGCGGCATTAAGCTTCTACATACTACAGCCTATCACCGGCATGCGATGGCAAGGTATAACGGCTCCACGGATCAATAAAGGCTGCATTAAAAGCCCATAATATTGTTGCGTGCGTACGGGTTCGTAAAGGATTGAATGCACAAATCGTTAAAAAGTTAATAAAATCTATTCTTTTCACAAGAAATAAAACAAAATGCTGAAATATTTCCTCAAAGATATTCGTACAATATCACAATATCTCACAGTAGTTATATTTTGAACTACTGGAACGTTAAACAGAACTCAAATTCAAAGCTAATTCCATCACACCGCGTATTCGTTACAGTCAATAACAGCACTAAGTAAACAACTACAGTTCACAACAACAACAACAACTACTACTAGAAAACAAGCGTCTAAACCCCAAACCTCACTGTTGCTCATAACCGGTTTTATCCCTTCTCTGGGAAATGAAGAAGGGAAAAGGGATTTTGAGTAGAGGGAATTTTAGTCGATAGCGTATCCTGTGTGTTTGAAATTAAAGTGAATATGTCTTCAGAAAATACTAGCCTGTCTTCTGAAATAATAAAACGGTCTATGGTTTATTTAATTGTCATTTCACAGAACAGTACCTACCTGCTCTTAAAATGTAAATAGCAGCCATAAAGGGTATTCTTTTTTCACACTCAATTTCCTGTTTATTGAAGAACAGAACATTACGTATGAGCCATAAAGTTAGTCACACAATTTTTGCCAATTTACAAAGTCGTCAATTAGTTGAATGAATTAGAAGATAATAAGCGTAAGACAAGAAAAATATTAAATAAAATAAAGGAAATCTGAAAAAAAAAATTATTCTTTTTTGGAAAAAAAATAAAAAAATCTGAAATGTTTCAGATTTTAAATTACGTCCAAAGGGACGTTTATTTAACATTCTGTGTGTTACCTTTATTTGTTAAATACCATGTTCTTCGCACTTAAACCATAAAATTCGGTTCAACAGCAATATCGCAAAATAATTTTAAATCGAGCGTATCTTTAGAAATTTCGGTACACGCTCTCACGCGCTGGAGATAAAAATGTTTTTCTGTACAACGTTGGTATTGCTGGCTTTGAAATCTTTGAGTTTGTTAATGAAAAATTCGTTAAAGTTTTAGAGAATATTGTTACGAATTTCACATTTATTTGGCTATTTATTTAGAACTGTAATTAAAATTCCTTTTTATTTTCCCGTGCAACGCACGCAGACGATTTTTGAAGAGAAAGCTACGTCAAAAAAAAAAAAAAAACATGCATACATTTATGCAGATTTTTCATTTTTTAAAATTTAATGCAGAGCGATAACATTTAGTGGCAACAATTTGAAAAGTGATACGCCGTTTTTGTGTTTCCGACGCAAAATCGCAAAACGAAAGTAATAGTCCTTCGGGACTAAATCCCTTTGGACTAATAAATGCTTGTACAGCTTTGAAAAAGTTTCAATCTCATACAAAGAAGGGGTTTTACATTCATAAATCAAAGCTGCTAATGAAAAGCAAAACTCTTCATTTTCCTCATACAAAAGTCCGATAATGCCCTTACCCATTATAGAGATGAGATTTAAATGAATGTAGTTAACAACTAATTAGCCTGCTGGCATGGGATCGCCTGCTCATATTGGATAATATAAATATGCGAAAGATTTGCATTCAGACAAACGTTTGCACAATTTACAAATGGAAATTTTATACACATTTAATCTTACACAATACACAGAATAAAATTAGCCAGTTTGTTTTTAAGAAAACTAAGCTAAGTAAATATAGCACCACTAACACATATTCGTTAACATTTAAAGCGATAGCAACATAAGCACGCGGTCATCGAACGTGAGCAATTGTGAGCGCTTCGATGAAATCCCACATGAGCATTTGTGAGCGCTTGGACGAAATTCCCTTTTTCCCTCTGTCATTCCAAAATCCGAAACCCGGGCGATAAGCAAAAGTGAGGTTTGGGGTCTAGACGCTTGTTACTAAAAATCGCAAATTAAATGCAAAATCCGTAGCAATAATTTGGAGTGAAACATTAGCAATGGTTCTCTTAGGCCTACGAAAAGTAATCCATGGCAATACTAACTATATAATAACAGAAATGATATACAGAGAAAATATTAAACTTCCTAGAGGATTCTTTGAAGCAAAAATAAATCATATACCACTTGAAACTTTTATATATAAATTACAAAAGAATATGGAATTAATCTAGCCGAAGGAAACTCGGCAGAAAAGAATCCCTAAATTATTTGTACATAAAGATTTAGGACCAACCTCTTACGTTTTTCTTCTAACTGACAGAGTTTGAAAGCAATTCGAACCACCATATAAAGGTCCATATTTTGTTATCAAGCATTCACTAAAATGTTTTACTCTCAGGATAAAGAAGTAACTGTATCGATAGACAGACTGAAGCCAGAATTCATGCTACCGCAACAAATTCTTAAACTACAGAAATTTACAGATACACTGCTCGACATTGAAAATGCAACACCTAGAAGGAGTGGTCAGAAATTTATGCAAATTTTAGAGTAGACGCACGTCACTGAGTTATGCGAATGATGTGAAATGCGCAGCTCTCCGACGCACGTGAAGTAAGATATAAGTGATGGAACGTGCAGAATGGGCAATATTCCTGTCGTTATTTCTGCTAGACGAATAATCGAAGAAAGTTGGTTTTTGTCCCGGAGGATACGTGTAATAGGAGAGAATACCAAGACGGCGTCAACGAAAGCACTTCCAGCAGATAGACCATTTTACGAGGGGTATGGTGATCGGACTGAGAAGGATGGGTTGGTCCTTATGTAAAATCGCAGCTGATACCCACATGGATGTGAGCACGGTGCATCGGCTATCGCGAACATGGTTGGAACAAGGGAATGTGGGAAGAGAGAGGGGTGCAGGTGCAGCCACAGTGACGTCAGCACGCATGGATCGACGCATCCGCCGACAAGCTGTGGCGGTCCCGCAAGTCGCTTGTACCGCGATTTTGCAGCATGTGCAAGATACCCTGGATATTCCCGTGTCGACGAGAACCATTTCCCGTCTATTGGTTGAACGTGGCCTGCACTCACGGCCACGTTCAACCAATAGACGGGAAATAAATAAATAAAATAAGAAATAATAAAGTTAATAAAGACTGCCATTGACACCACAGCATAGACGCCAACGTTTAGAATGATGCCGAACCGGAGCGATGTGGATGACAGGATGGCGAAACGTCGTGTTCTCAGATGAGTCACGTTTCTGTTTATCCAGTGACAATCGCCGCATATGTGTGTGGCGTCGACGTGGAGACAGATCTAATCCGGCAGTAACTTTGGAACGCCCCACTGCGCGACAACGTGGCATAATGGTTTGGGGCGCTATTGCCTACGATTCCAGGTCACCTCTAGTTTGTATTCAGGGCACTATGACGGCCCAACGATACTTGGATAATGTACTGCGACCGGTGGCAATCCCCTACCTTCAGAGGCTGCCTAATGCAATTTTTCATCAGGATAATGCCCGACCACACAGTGCTCACATCTGCCAACATTCTCTGCAAGGTATACAGATGCTTCCCTGGCCACCGTACTCTCCTGACCTGTCACCAATCGAACATGTGTGGGATGTGATTAGACGCCGTTTGCAGACTCTGCCCCTGTCTCATTCAGAAGACGAACTGTGGCAAATGGTTGAAAGGGAATAGAGAGCCATCCCTCAGGACACCATCCGCACTCTTATTGATTCTATGACTAGACGTGTTTCTTCGACTGAGCTGAGATGTTTTAATCCAGCTTTTATAAGCTTTTTAATCATCACGAGACTATTCTGGTATAGTCTTCTTCGTTTTTTCTGAATAGTAAAACAAAACAGTACAAGTACGAGATATCTATTTATTAAATACTAAATGCACGCGCTCTTGATTTTTACTTTTTCCGCGCAGCTTTCTCTTAAATTTCGTCACGCGCTGCATTGCACGGGAAAATAAAACAACTTTCTTTACAATCCCAAATAAATAACTAAATAAATACAAAATCCGTAACAATAATTTGATAAAATTTGGACTGTATTCTAACGAATCTGCAGTCTCCAGTTTACTTCAAAAATTTATATGCATTTCTGCAAATTTTTAAATTGAAATTCTATTATCATACGCTTCTTTATTCTTAACCTAACTGTACACCAGCAGTGAGGTTTCATGAGCGGAACAGTTCGAAATAACAAAAGCATGTAAGTATTGCTGTTTAATTTTAACTTATTAGCAATGCTTCAGAGAAAGCCATTTAACTATTTAATTAATTCTTTATTAAAATGGAGTTAGCATAATAGAGTTACCTAATTTTTTTGTTTAATCATTTCCTGCTGGAAATACGAAACAATGGGAATGGAATCATTCGCATTCAAAATAACTCGCTCGAGAAAAAATAAAAATAATTCCTTCGAAACTGTAAATCTGCATTTCAGGGTACATCTATTTTGTATCTTATCTATGGATGTCCTTGTAGAAAAAATGCATGCAGAAATTGCTCGAATTTCCCAACAAGATGCCTATTGTACGCTATGCTTCTCTGAGCACAAAGGAAATTCAAGAATTACAGCAGCAACATTTAAATGAATAAGGCTTTGTCATGTACAAATTAAATCACTTGCTGGAAAAAAAAAACTCCATCATTGGGCTCTTTTTTAAGCATGATACTTAACAAGCAAAACATATTTGTCAGAACTCAGCAGACCAATTTATTTGCCATTAGCTCTGTAATAGCCGTTTTTCTTTTAACCATGTTTCATCACATTCCTTTTTTCACGATCCAAGATTTCATAATCAGTAGCAAATAATAGTAATTTACAGAATGAAAAGATTTTATTTTTATAAAACCTATTACTGACGACAGAAAGAATAGCAGATGTAGTACAATTGTAATCGAAGACTTGTTCTTAAAGCATAAATTAGTAGTTAATGCACGCAAATATCTGCTTCGCATGGAATACAGCTTTCACCCTTAACATTAAACAATAAAACATATTTTTCTGAGTATTTAATTATATGAATTAATTACGAATTATTAATTATAGGGATTATCGTTTAAAGTACATAGTTAATCGTACATTAATATATAGCATTTCCTAATATAAGCTTTTGGACGCATGTATAATTTCGAGAATTATTATTAAATTATGCATAAAACATGTGACACTAAATAGTAAAATGTGTGGCAATTAATATTTCATAACTATAGTTGGCAACAGTAACTCAAGTAATGCATATACAATACGAAACTTCGTTATTCACCTGTTGACGCATTAGGTTATTTGGAAGCAGAAGTGAAAAATGAGGAACGCCTTCGCCGGGAATCGAACCACGGACCTCTCGGTTACACGTCGAGCGTGCTGACCACTACACCAAGAAGGCATGCGAAGAAGGCGGGGGAAATACCTTATACATCAAAGCCATTGAAGCTGAATTTTCAATACAACTAATTTCTTTTGAGCTATGAGATTTTAAATGAGATTAATATTGATAATGGTGTGATTGGAGGTCTAGTCCTCAAGAAGTATGACTTTGGTCATATCCATCCAAGTAATTATAAAGGTGTACCATTTCACAAAGATTTTCAAGATAATGGTGGAATTGATATTTTTACCAATGTCTCAGGCTGTGGGGGCGGAATTGGCTGTGCCTTTGTTGCATTTTTTTATGGTGTCGAAATTCATAATTTGAAAGTTAAATTAACTGAAAATAATTCTGTGTACCAAGCCGAGGCTACTGCAATTAAACAGGCACTATTATGGATTGAAGATACTGTTTAACAAGAGGACAGTTTCTTAACTTATTTTAATAACTTCGGACGAATGGAAGTATATTTCGCAAAGAAAACCTTTTTAATTAACAACGAACTTATTTATTTAGCATTCTAAACATATCAATGAAAGAACATTCCGTGCATTGTCACGCTCAAAGCATAAGTAACAAAACATCACTGTTGCCACAAAAAATCTACATTATAATGAACATATTAAATTATTATGGATTAATTGAGTTCGTGCTCGTTCCTTAAGAGCTACTTTAACAAGAGGACAGTGGATAAACTTATATTCAGATGTATTATCGGTGTTACAAAGCCTCCACAGTTCTGAGCCTAAGAATGCTCTCAATGAAGAGATTAAGGGATTAAATGAAGAGATTAAAATATATTTTGAAATTATAAAGAAGCACGTTATAAAATTACATTGGGTGACAGCTCATGTTGGTATCGAAGATAATGAGAGAGCGGATCTGCTGGCAAAAGAAGCTGCCCTGGGGGGATAGTCATTTAATAGAGAATGTATTGGACTCAAGTCATATTGAGACGTATGAAAGAAGATATATGGAATAAATACATGGAAAAGGCAATGGGAGTCTTCCGAAAGAAACTCAAATTATTTAAAAATATTAAAAATTGATAGAAAAATGAACCTTATGAATAATAGTGATACTACTCAGATTATCACAAATCACGGAAGATTCCCTGCCTATCTCAAGAGATTTAACCTCCAGGGTAGCGACTTATGCATGGCCTGCAACAGACGTGGTGATGCACAACATTTTGCAGAAGAATGCGTCCTACGGAGGGTGTGAGGGCTAAATATGGAAGGATTAATATTCCAGATCTATATAATAAATAATTGTAATATTTGTAAATTGGCAAAACTCTGACAACTGCTTATCCGCGAGCTGCGTGGAAGATAAATACTTTATATCCAACGCAAAGGTAACATTTGCAAAGCTGGAATAAATATATTCGCTGTTTCAACAACCAAACTGATTATCGCAAAATTTAGACCGTGGAGCCTACCACAGCATAAATTCCATGAGTATTTAATGTAAGAGGAAGCGAAAGACTCTGCTAACGACAAAAATTATGGAAAGTCTGCTCTAACAATAATCCTAATGTCCAACTTTAATCGAAATTTTGGTCACCAGTGACCTCAGTGCAAGTCACTTGAGATCAACCACCAGTAAAAGACAATGCAATGAATTTTAAAATCAAAACTAAATCGAAAGACTCCTCCAGGCTATAGGTCTACATTGGGGGGGGGGGTGATCAAACAACATCTTCTAGATTCTTCGAGACAGTGTTAGATCAATTCTCCTGTCACTGGAGCAGTGCAGAAGCTATTTAAATTAAAACTGAATCGGCAATTACCGCTACCTATGTAAGGTTTTAGTTTAAACGAACAAAGTTTTATGTTAATTTCTCTTTCCTGTAAGTTCTTATTTCAACTTTAAAAATGAGCGCGCGTTTCAGCTGTATGCTAATTTGAAGTGGAGCCCAGTTTTGGTATTTAAAGGTTAGCAAGGAACTTCTAGGGGTGAGAGAGCTTTTAGTCTCAGATCATTGTGGGTCTGTTCGACGTCCACCTGATTAGCTAGTATTTAAGTTCTAAGCTTTAGCGCTGTTACGCTATTACTTATTGAAGTAATCTAAGTGCGTTAGTATTAGCTAAATCTTGCTACGCACCACTGATAGTTTAGCATAGAGGCCAACCTCGCGTTTATAGCTCTACAAACGACGACTACTTAATTTCTATCTAACTTTATTTTAAATTTGATGGTTGAAGTTAGACCCAAGTGCGATCATTATTTTCTGTTATCCCTCCCGAATTGGGAAGTGGCTGTAAATAATAGTGGTTTAATAAAAGAGGATTTAAATCCTTCTTACGTGCAGTTATTCTACCACTTAACCACAGTATTCTACCACAGAACATAGCTGCATTCAGCTCCCTGTTCAAGATCAGGACTTTAACTACTTCACGAATTTGTTCGCCAAAAGTATGCACAGAACACTCAGTCCTGACACCTATTAACATTTTGGATCATCTATAGGTTAAGAGTTACTTGAGATCAACCAATAGATCATTGGTGAAGTTAAACGACAAGAATCAGAGTAATGTTAGGATATTTTGCAGGACTAGTTTCGATGGTTTAAATACAAGGGGCGGTCTTCGTTGAAACGCTCAAATGGAAAGTTCCAAAATAGTTAAGAGTGTTGCAATCCTCATCATCGATTTTTCTTAAGTAGTTCGCTAGAAAATTTATTTTGAGATTCCCATGAACCTTTTGTTTCGCCCAAAATGGGGCCCGGTTGTCATGATTTTGAGAAATTTTGCTTGCACAACCTGTAGCTTTTGTACATCTTTCCCATTTGTGATTGCCCATGCTGGGGAAGCGTAAGTCAAGACATGTCTTACAGTTGAAAGGCAGATAGATTAAGTCTCTTTTTGCGAGATCAAGGTCTCTAAATTTTCTTATGGTGGGATAAAGGCAATTGAAGACATAGAGGGTTTTTTTCCTCACATAGTCGATGTGACTTTTCCAGTTGAGTTGCTCGTTCAGAATAACTCTTGGACAAAAAAAACAAGATGGAAAAGGAACATGCCAGGTCCTCGAAATTGATTAAGTTATTGACCAAATCTACGCCAAATACAAAGTTGTTGCTTTGCTAAATTTATACTCCTTGGCTTGCTTCACCATTGGGACTGGCTCCCCAAAGAGAAGGAACACTTTTCTTGGGGTTAGTTTTCTCCTTTTTCATCTGATCAGAAGTACCTTAGATTTCTGCGCACTTTTTGGCATTTACAGCATTTTTCGATAAGTGAGATGTTTTCCTGCAGTTTCATGAATGCGTGATTAATGTTAGCAGACTTTACAGCCAGGGCTGTAACGTCTACGTAACAAGCAAGCATTGAAGTGGAGGCTGGAAATGGTCTTGGAGACATCAGCAATTTAATAAAAATATAAAACTGACCCGATTATGGATCCTTACGGTACCCCTGCATTAAATGGTGCCTCCTCTGAGCTACCGACCGCAAGTTGGAATGTGTGGTTTGTCAGAGTGCAGTAGTAAAATCAGCTCTTTGTCAAAACATAGATAAATGAGTTCGCAGATGAGCCTCTCATGCCAGACGCGGTCGAAAGCTTTCGTAATGTCAAGCATGAGGACGGAAACTCTGAGCTTGCAGTGTAAAGCGACTTCGACATTTTCAGTAAACCTTGTAAGTACAGAACCTTGTTCGGCGAAATCCGAACTGTTCCGGCAAACTCGAATGGAAGTAAGGTTTCACTCTTTGTAGAACAACTATTTTAACAATTTTCTCTACGTCTGACAAAAAACTAATGAGTCTATAACCCTTTGGCTTACAATGATTTTTACTAGACTTAAAAATCATGATAACTTTGGCCTTTTTTCAGACGCTTGGAACATACGAGCTTAAGAGGCACGTATTAATGATTGATGTGTACTTCGTAATCACATTAGGAAGGTTTAGGATAGCATTATTAGAAATTCTATGAGTTCCAGGAGCTTTGCGTATCCTTAGCTTTTTCACTAAGTCCGTAACATCTATAGGAATGGCCAAAGTAAGAATCAGCCGGGGCGTTTGCCCAATCGCGAGGATTTAAAGGAACGGGACATCACCTTTTAGATAATGGAAAGATATCGTACTCTTGTCTAGTTAAAGAAGGAAGACATTTTGAAGCGCTTTGACCTGAATCATCACAGGCAGGCACAGCCTGGAGGGTATGATTATCAATCTGTTCAATTTTAGAGAATGGATTTTCACTAAGGTCAATAGGTTTAATGTTAAGATTCGAATGAATTGCATCATTACGGACGTACCAGGGTGCACTAAGGGCTAAAAATAAAGCTTTACTTAGAAAAGCTTGGAGCTGTGTCTCAGCAGCGGTACCTCAGATGGCATACGTATACATGAAGTATACACATGTATGAAGTAGTTTTATAATCGAAGTATATAGAGAGATTTTACCTCTCTCAATGCTTTGATAATCAGACTACTGGAGTATAGACGCACCGCACGATTTTACTTGACAGATGACTCTTTCGAGCCAGGCACAAACTCCATGTGAGTCAAATATTTCAGGGTACAAACTCAGCGTGAACACGCTAGATTAATTTTGAATCCAAGATTACCCAGAGGTACTTATAATAATCACACCACGGACGTAATCGTCAAAAACTTTAAATTAATGGTAGGGTACCAGAAGGGAGGACCTTGAAAAAATCATTACAGCTTATTTAACGACATTAATTTTAATTTTACAAGTAAGGCGCCAAAGCTCGATGCATGAGAGATCTCTGAGTTTTCGGAACCACATACTCGATTCTTGAATGTTGAGCTAAGGCGACACCAATGCCAGCGCCAGAGCCGGTGTAACAGGTACAGCTGCACTAGGCAGCAAAATTTTTAGAATTTAGAGAAGCATCGAGCAACAGACGGCAGAATTTTTAGAATTTAAAGAGGCATTGAGCAACAGAATTTTGGAATCGCAAATATTGCACTGGGCAACACAATGAGCCACGCTTAGGTGAAGTGATTTTGGTGTGTCATTAACGAAAATACTGGCAGCGTCAGAACAAGTAATGATACTCGTGGTACATCTGGCAAGAACTTGGGGGGGATTTGAAATGATAGTATTAACTCGCACAGAAAAAGATATGTTACTGACGTACGAATTGATAATGTGAACGGATTGAGCTGAAAAATCAAGGCGTGTGATCTTGATTACGATTTCTATATGCTAAATCTTATCAAATGTTTTGTCTATATCTAAATGAAGAGTGTCAGTAAGATTTAACATTTTGAGGATTCGAATGGCACTGGCCAGGTTTCGGAAGCGTTTAGGAAAATAGCAATGCAATAACATAAAGTTAATTAAAATCACTATGGAAAATACAAATTTACTCAGATAAATGGAAGCAGAGTCCAATCCTGTGACAGTTTATCCAGAAGAGTGATGTACATTGTAAATCTCTCCTATAAAGAGAGTTTAGAATCTGCTCAATTTCTTGTGGGAAGGTATCTGCGTTATGTAAAATGCGTTTGAAAACTGTCAGCTCAGCTTTCTCTATGCCTGTATGGATCATCCCTTCGTCCATATCTAAGGGCGGAATTAGTAGTCTAGCACATGCACGGCGTAGACTTGTTTTTGGTCGTTAGGGACTGAATACATTCTATGTATTGTAACTAGAAGAATTAGTCACACAGTTCCTTGATCTCACTTGGTAGAGTAAGCAGTTGAATTTTACAGTCAGGATTTCTATCGCTTTTCCAAATTCTTCCTACTTAAATCTTTTTCCGAATTCTGAGTTAAATTTCTTTCGGTAATTCAGCAAAACTGGAGCAAAGGGTGGGTTTTGATATTTCCTTGAAAGTATTTGTTAAGATTTCAGTTAAGTGATCAACTGTGGAATGAATATCCTTATGGAATTTAATTTCAATGGGGGGGATGCATTTATTGTTCAGTTGACATCGAAAATTGTTCCAGTTTTTTTAAAAGAGCGTGGGAGAATTTTGATTAAAAGCATTACAATTAAGGTCAAGAAACACAGGATTGTCATCCGAGAATAAACAATTTTTCAGTCACGTGATAATCAAATGGTATGCTAAGAAAAGAGTAATTAAATAACGGAAGGTGTTCCCTGTACTTTTTACCTTTGGGGTTTTCTGTTGCAATAATCCGAATTTGGACACTTTAAGCCCATTTTAGGAGGTCACGACCAATAGGATTGGAATTTTTATACCCAATATTAGTGATGATAATTTAGGTCAACAGGAACAATGATATTATTAAAAATTGTGAACAGCTTGTTAAAATCTGCCTCCGGGAATTCAATATACCGTCTGTTTTCCTCAGCCCGAAAAATTTATTCATTGGCGAGTCACTTACCAAATGAGATTATGGATTTAAACTTTATACTATGAAAGACATTCATTTACAGCTTTTAGAACTTTTGTATTCTCCAGATCGAAATTGTTCGGGCAACGCTTCACGATATTTTAAAAAAGGAGACGCGAGTTTAAAAACTGTTAGCCCCAATGAGGAAGCTGGATTCAGTTTTTTTTTTTAGAGTAGTCTTTGCTCAGTTCTTGCTCTAATATTTTCGAGAAACCTAGTAAATTGAAATTTTGATTCTCAGTTTGACTAACTGCGTATCAAATCACTATTATCATAATCATTTGTTAATTAAAAAAAAGAATCCTAAATTACAATTAGAATTTAATCTAACAAAATTACCAGTATTAACCTGAACTTACGAGGAATAAATATTTTAAATAACAAAAAATATTTTAAAATAATTTTTTGAGAACACCTAGTTAATTTGTTTTTAAACAAAACTGTACATTAATTAATTTCATAATCAGTACACTAGCTGTATATCCGACATATATTATTATCGTTATATTGAAAAATGACAGAACAGTGACAACAGCGAGAAGCATAACCTTCAAGATATCTCTTCGACTTTCTTGACGGGCACGTTTTCATCACAGTTGATTGATGTAAATATAATCTCGGGGTCGAGGAGGAGTCTTCATCGTCTTTTCAAATCTTTATTATTTACACTTATATTACAAATACTATATACAGCTATTCAAATTAAATATTCTGGAATATTCACATAATATGTGCCGATATTATATGCCTGATTTCATAGACAGCCATCCTCGCTGACGTCTAAAGGCATTCTGACTACGCTAATAGGGTTGCCGTAATATCTGGCTCCCTTCAAGTACCAGTGAAGATTTTTAATCTTCAACATTGATCGAAGCATGTTTGTAAGGTCAAAGTCGAAGAATTATTTTTAAAACAGGTAGACAGTATTCTTTTTGATAATATCTTTCCTCAAAGGTTGGCGGAAAAAAACACAGGACACCTCGAAATATTTTCATTCTAGGATGGCTAATACACTAATGTTTGTGAAAATTGCAACACCATGAACGAATTTTGCAAATTGAACCAAACTCACAGGAAATGTAAAGCGAGATAAGAAATGCACATGATTAGAATTACAAAACGACTGGGCATGCGTGAAATGAGAAACGGCCGCTTGTTACATGTATATAAAGGCGATGAAATCTGTTTATTGCCCTCTGTCTGATGTGAACATTTAATTAGTGATCAATATAACTTGCGAACAGCGGAAAGTGTCATACCAACAATTAAAGGAGTTTGAATGAGATCGTATCGTCGGTATGGAACATGGCGGACTTTCGTTGTCGGGCAATCGCAGCCCGCACGCAGAGTGATGCATGTTTGGAAGAAATGAACAGAGAAGAACCAAACAAGGAAAAGTCCTGACAATGGGGCACGCCATAGCACAACGGCACGAGACGACGGCTACCCCATCCGGATCGTACAGCGTCCTCTCGTGTGTTAGCACAACGTTGGAGCGCGGCTACAGGTGTTGTGTTGCCTAGCTGCAGCATAAACTGCGTGCAAGGATTCCTCTGCGCAGGATTTCCCTGTCGCTGAATTACAGACGCCTCCGACTTCAATGGGCACGACAACACAGCGCGTGGCGTGTCCTCTGGTAGCAAGTTTTTTTTTCTGAGGAACCTCGCTATAATTTGAAGTACAATGATAGACGTCAGAGGTTACAGAGGGAGGAACGTCTGCTCCCACAGTATATATCCAGTCATACCGCACAAACGCCTGACATCATGGTGTTGAGAGCTATTGGATATAATTGCCAATTCCACTAGTGCAGATTGCGGGCAACGTCAACAGTGCATAAGAGAAGTTGTGGAGCCAGAGGTCCTCCCCATTCCGAGCGCTGTATTTCAGCAGGATAATGCCCGTGCACGTTTTTCATATTGCACAACAGGTTTCGCTTTTTCCACGCCTACTTGTTCTCCGGATATATCGGTCATGGAACAATTTCATCGGTCAGCGATTCGCTCGTGCAGCTGAACTTTGGCGTCAAGTCGAAGCCATATGGAATGCCATTTCCCAGGCTTGCATTCAGAACCTGCATGATTCAATGTCACGATGCGTACAGGCTCTCATCGCACAACGTGACAGACACACAAAGTACTGATTTCCCTTTTTTTTTTTTTCCTGGTCTTGTAAATTTGATCGCATCAGTAATATGTGAAATAAATTTCATTCCTTTCCGATACCTCCTTCATGATGCTGCATTTTTCACAAACATTATTGTAGTTCCTTGTTGTTTTTAACGCAAATTTTCGATTGTCTTGTTAAAAGCTGCGTAATTTTAATTCTATATTTATCCGGAACGTTAATTCGTATTCAGAACGGCAATCACAGAAAATGGATGAAATGTCAAATAAGCAAAATTATGGAATTTTAAGGATTTACGAACCCTATTAAATATAACTTTTATTACTTGATTCCACTTTCGTATTTATGTTATCTGAGTTATATTATTCAATATACATACTTTAACAAAATATTACCTTTTCTTGCCTACATCAATGTACTATCCATCGAACACTGTCTGTTTCTTACCTAAAATAAGATAAATTTGTAAATACGAGTCATTTTCGTCATAAAAGCAAAGTTATAGCGAAAGTAGTAAAATAATTATAACCTCTGATTTTTAAATTAGCCCCCCCCCCCAAAAAAAAATAAAGCAGGAATTTGAAAACTTGAGATTCTAATTTAATTTAAAAAACAGTTTAGATGGAAATTTTATGAGCTATGTTAAAAAATAACTTCAATTTACAATAAAAGAAGAGATCTGACACTGTTTGTAAAATGAATAAACAAGAATGAACTATGAATAAATGCCATAGCTGCTAAGCTTGAAATCATAAAAACCAGAAGATTTTTGCAAGAAATCAAGAAGGGTTTCTGGTTGTGCAGCGACACAATTTCAAAAGAACTCCAAACTGCCTTTAATTTAATTGTATTTATAATGCATGATTCATGCTATTCAATTATTTGTAATACAATTCTGATAAAAAATATATTAATTATATATTCTAAATTTTATACAGCCACCAAGAGAAAAAGTGGTTAGCGACTCTAACCAAAGGACCCGAGGAGAAAGCATGGATGTTTGAAAATGTACAGTGTCTGTGTGGCTGGGAAGAACTCAAAATATATGGTTCGCTGGAAGTCTTCTCTAGAGAAGATCCTTGTATTCGCCCCCGGCTCTCCTTCAAAATTGGGGCTGACACTTGTATGGTGCTAAAGTCGGACTGTCACTTGTATGGTGTACGAGGCCCTGGCCAATGACGAATGCAATCTTGTATTCGTCGCCATGATTTATAATTCGTTGGCTTGTTCTGGTTACAACAGACAAGTGAGATTAGTAACAACAACAAATTTTATGTTTTTTGCTAATTTAATAACTTCCATACACTTTTATAAGCAGAAAACTCCATTTAAAGATGAAAAGTTTTTATTTTTTAAAGTGTTTTTCAATATGATGAAAATAAAGCTAATAATTAATATATACAGTATTTGTGTAGATAAACTTAACAACATGCAATATACTGAAATAAAATTAATTACACATATTAACTGATTAAATATTGCTTGAATCTTCGTATAAAAATCTACAAATGTCTACAGTAGATTAAGACAACTCAGATCAAATGAAATTTAATAAGATCAATAAAATGTAATAAAAAAGGCAATTCGGATGAAATAAAATTTAATAAGAAAAATCATTCTGAAAATCAATAGAAGTGGGGAAATGGAATTTGTCTATTTAAATTTCACTAATTTTCATTTATTGCCACGAAACATTTTCCTTAATAAGGTTCAAATTTAAAAACTGGGAGATTTGATGATCTACTGGAAAGAACGGGAGATGTGATGAAAAAACTGCAGAGTTGGCAACTATGGCATGCTATAAAATGAAATAATAATTTGCTTTGATTTTTGTTAGCTAGCAAAAGAATTCTTTGTATCCAAATATATGTTTGAAAACTTAAAAATAATTTGATTTCTGAAACACCTACATACATTATCCTATAATAATATTAACTTAATTCTAGTTTCAACTATTATTAAATATGTTAAATAGTTAACCAATTAAGGCAAGACATGCCAGAGAGCTGAGCTGTCGGCCTTAGGTAAGAATGCCTTCATAAAGAATTATTTATGTTCAGGGGTTAGTGAGAGTAGTTAAGAGTTGAAAAGCAATACTAAGAGTAGCTAGTTGGTTTCAGAAATTCAACTTTTTTTGTTTTACCATATTACCATATTTAATGTGGGGGGAGCTCTTATTCCTGATGAATTATGACTGTCAGTTGATTACTTGATATATATTCAGTAATTAAAGGCATTTATTGAAATCTGCTAGTTATAAAGTGCTAGAAATCTACTTCAATGCATAAAATTACAAGTACTGCTAAAAAATCTGATTAAATGACTTCTGAAAGGATTACTTATACAACATGGAGGATAAAATATCTTGTGCATCGTCATTTAGTTAATTCATAATTTCAATTTGTAAGTCATCCTGATTAATATTGTACTAAAATGCCTTTTTTAGCTGTTTATGAGTGATCATTCAGCAAATACACAAAAATGCAAGTTTGTTTCTATTACCTTAGAAGAAATAACCTCCATTCTTTTTATCAATAAAATAAGAGATAATTCTTAGAAGTTTCTCAATTTAAAGAAATTTATTTTAAGACATTTACTCAACCAGGAGGTCAGTTCTAACTCTTTGTTCTAAATCGCCAAATACTAATAATAAATAATTCTCAGGTCTGATAATAATAATAAATAATTCTCAAGTTCAATACTAAATTCAAATGATAATAATAAATAATTCTCAGTTCTAAATCTACCAAATTCTACACAAAAACAGAGATTTGCAACATTTGAAAAATCTCAATTTTCAGAGCTTCCGAAAGATTATGTTATGAGAAACAGGTGAAAACAATTTCAACAAATATTTATTTTGGAATAAATGTATTTTTATTTATGAAATTATTTTTATGGACTTTTTATTTGGAAAATATAATAATGTATGCTGCTCATATAACAATTACGATTATATTTCTACACTGAACATAAATTTATGTCAGTTTAGAATAGAAGAGAAACACGCCAATGTGACAATCAAATTCGCTGAAACAACCTTGTATTTGGCATACATTTACTAAAAACACTCCAGAGTGTTTATTAAAGTGTTTTTAGTAAATGTACGCCAAATACAAGGTTGTTTCAGCGAATTTGATTATGTCAGTTTCTTCAGAGATTCAACAATTGAATACCAAGTATAATGCAGCACTTTAATATGATGTAAATATGTTTGATAAACTGCATATTCTACTGAAGGAATGCAGATCAATTCAAGTTTTAAATATATTTCAAATTATCTATAAAACTTACTGAATTTTTGTGATAAAAAGGCATTAAATTTTCAAATACACTCATGTCCATAAATTAAGGATAATTCGGAGTCACGCGGAAATCGAACTCTAAAATAAATATATCACCTGTAAAAGCACTACACACGTCTTCAAGAATCATATGCAAATTTCAGGAAGTAACCAGATGACACCGATGATACGTCACAATGACAAGAGTGTAAGAGAGTGATATATAAGGAATACAGGCAAAGAAGTAAAATTGTTCGCAGGCGCTTTATAAGCATTTCAATGCAATAACCGAATAGCTATGACGCAAAGGACGCATTTGGATGATTTTTTACGTGGTAGAATTATCGGCCGTCTGGAATGTCGGCGTACCCATTTGGAAGTATCAGACGAACTTGGAATTGCTCAGAGTGTCATCTCCAGGCTTTGGCAACGATTCCAAGATGATGGTAATGTGAGAAGACGTTACAGCACAGGTCGCCCCAGAGTTACATGCCGAATGAGGACCAGTATTTGGCAGTTACTGCCAAAAGAAACAGGCGGAGCCCAGCCTCAGACCTGTCTCGTCAGCTCTCTTCAGCCACTGGTACGACAATTTCCAGGCAGACCTTGTACAGACGCTTAGGGCAAATTGGTCTATATGCTCGTAGACCTGTCATATGTGTTCCACTTACTGCAACTTACTGTTGCCTCCGGTTAGCCTGGAGTAGAGAGCATGCATTGTGGACACCCCAACAGTGGGCTTGTGTGATGTTTTTTGACGAGTCCACGTTTAGCTTGCAGTGTGATTCTTGTCGGACTTTCATATGGAGGGCTCCAGGTACCCGTTACCACCAAGAAAACATCATTGAACGACACCATTACGGTGATGCAGGAGTGCTCGTTTGGGGTGGAGTTATTTTGGGTTTCAGAACTGACCTGCATGTTCAAATTGGAACCATGTCAAGCCAAATCTATCGGAATGTCATTCTGGAACAACATGTACGTTTGTTTCGGGGCGCCATGCGCACACAATTTGTGGTTATGGATGACAACGCCTGTCCTCACCGTGCAAACATCGTAAGCGAATGCCTTCAATCGGAGGATATCACCCGTATGGACTAGCCAGCATTCTCACTGGACTTGAATCCAGAAGAGCACGTGTGGGACATGCTTGGCCGATGAGTTGCAGCCTGTCAGCCTTCTCCTACATGTATGCCGGAACTTCGGAGAGCATTGCTTTTTGAGTGGTGTAATATCCCCCAAGATCAGATCAATCATTTATACTCAGCATGCCCAGGCGTTGTACGGACTGTATTGCATCATCTGGGTGACATATAATGTATTAACAATGATACCAACCATGTAATATTGGTTTTTTTTTTTTTTTTTTTTTGCTCCAAGGAGAAAAAAATCGCTAATTTTTTTAATAATATCAACATACAGCATCTGTTTTTGCTCTTTACCTTTTGTTTAATAAATAAGCTTTACAAATAAGTCAAATTTGTTTTGCTTCTAACTCTTCCTGTGCCTGATTTTGCATTATTCTTAATTTATGGACATGAGTGTAGGTGCTAAAATTATGCCCACATAAAAATTTATATTATGTACGATGAAAACTTTAAATAATTTGCAGACTTTAAAAACAAACAATTAAACTAATCATTCATTATAAAATTAATATTAAACTGCTAGAGGAGGTGGAATTCCACTAATAACTAATATAAAACATACTGTCATAAGGGCACAAAATCCTGCTATATTGAAAAAGGGGTTGCTAGCAACTAATTGAATAGGAGTAGAGCTTTATAACTGATTGTTTTATCACTATAATAATCAAATACATTACACCATCTGCCAGTTACCCAAAGTACATACCGCATAATGCATACTTTTTCTCTATCAGTTACGGAAAATTATTTCAGCTAATGATTTTTAAATAGACATTATTTTGAAGGTCACAAGTTACATTTTTTCTTTGAAAAATACTTTTAGAAATTCGGGATGTTTTTACTGTGTTTTAAAAAGCGAAAATTTAATATACAACTTTAAATACATTTTCGTTCCTGGAGAAGGAGGTAATAGTATAATAACGCAAAAATATTCTGAACTCTGGCTCTATCCCATTATTTTACCAAATAAAAACCTGAGTTAATACAAAATGAATGCAAATTGTTATTTATATTCCTATATTATTACTGATACTTATGAATACTATAGTAAAATTAAGGAAAACATTTTGGCTTTAACATGCAGCTATTACTGTATTTTTATCAACAATTTTCCAGTTTCAAACACATTTGAATTTTAAACACATTTCACCCAAATTTTGGTTGATTTTAACAAAGCATGATCATTATTATATACACATATTTTTTTTTTTAAATCATGCTATGGTTTTGTATAATTAAATTACAGATACTTAATACAATCCCTTTATTTTTGACTTTTACATTTACAAATTAAGAACTAAAAACACTTAATTTTAGAAAATTATGATTCTCCAACATTTTTAGTAACTTAACAATAGCCAAAGATAAGAATGGACCTATTACTTAGTGTTCACGTTTTTTTTTTTAATTACTAGTGCTTCAAACATTCATTGAAGAAAGTAGAAAAAAATAATTAGTTTTTTTTGGGGGGGGGAGGTAAAATCTTATGGAATTTTTTGGAAGATGCAGAAGATTGAATTCAGGACAAACTTCACATTCCACTTAAGGAAATGGAAAGGAAAAAATGCATTATTAAAAATATTTAATTGAATTGCACTTAAGAGTGAATGATATTTGTTATACTTTATTTTTTGTAATACAATTAGCTCTCACAATTAAACATATAAAAATAGGCATTTATTCATATTCAATCATAATTCTTATATCCTACTCAAAAGTCAGTTTTCTCACCAAACAATGAAAAATGTGGTTGTTAGTAACGTATTCCCAAATTAAATTCCATTATTACAAATTTCTCTAAGTGATTTGTACGACTTTTCTTATCTGTATTTAATAAATATAAAGATATGAGATCTGAGAAATATATTTTTGTTTCTGATGACAATTACAATATGTTATGTTTTTTAAACGTACTTTTGCTTTTAGAACGATTACAAAACAGAAAATTTTATGAAATGTAACAGTTCACAACAAGTTTTTTAAAATGCAGTATCTGGAATTAATGCATTTTGAAGCCAGCAGTATATAATATAAAATATATAGTAAATAAAATAATTTAAAATTCTTAATTTTTTTTTTTTAATTTTACACCAGTTTTACTCAAGAATTTTTTATTACTTAAATTTGAAATGCTATACACTGAAGCAGTATCGGTGATTAGATGAAAGCAATTACAAATGTCAGAATGAAATAAGATTTTATTTTAGATATTACAAAACACTGATCATAATTTTGGTACACTCATTTATATTTCCAGTACATAACAGATTTTAAAGTAAGAGTATTAGTAACAAAAAGTTTTAATTAATTCCTTTTGTCGAAAAGAAATAATTTTTACAAGCAAAAACATAAAAGTAATATGAATAACATACAATATGAGATTTCAGAATATCTCATGTCACTTATGTTATTGTTATGCACATTTCATCTTTTATCACTCGTACACCATAGATTTTAAATTTAGAGGTCCTTTCTTAACGTTGCTTTATACTTATAAGAAGTTAAGTGAAAAATGAATTTCAAATTCATTCTATAATACAAAGTTTTCCTTTTTCCATATAGGCTACATCATCTGCTTATTTTATTCTTGAAAAATATTCATGTCATAGCATCATTTAAGAGCATGAAAAGGCCCAACATAAATAAACTCTTGAATTTGCCCTAAATTTTATAAACTCTGCTGTCTTAGTTGTTTGGAATTAAATATTTGTTTTTGCTCAGTAACTAACACAAAATCAGAATTAGCAACAATTTTATGCAAGGTTAAGTAAAATTTGGAGTAAGTAGTATAGGAATTAGAATGCTACAGATGACAACCTTCTGACAGAAAAACAGATAAATTAACTAGATGCACTGATCATTCAGTTTCTGAATTTATTTTCCACTTTTCACTTAATAAAACAGAATACTTTGTTTGACAAATACCGCATCATAAAGCTTCATCTCACAAGTTTTCATTTTTAAAAGAAAAAATAATTTTGTACTTCATAAATATTTAACATTTCCGGAATATCCAAGTATTCTTGAACTCATTTATTTATTTATTTTTTTGATGATTAAATTACTTTATCACCTTGCATGTTAAATCCTCAGAGAGTGGCACATAACTAAATTTTTCAAAATTTCCAAACATTTAAAATTTTCGAAGAAAAGTATGTAAATATCAATAATGTAAAATTTAACCTTAGTTTACCTTTGGTTTCATGAAAACATTTTTATTTTGGGGGAGAAAGGCATAAAGTTTCTCTTCTTTAAGGAAAAATTAACACCAATCTAAAGTTGACTTTTGCCTAATTTTGTAATTGGGAACTCTGATCAAAATTAGAAATACTACAGAATGAGAAAAATTTAACTTCAGAATTAAAGTTTTTTGCACTCATATTTTGAAATTGATAGTTATAAAATTCAGGAACTTAATTTAATTCCTTTAAATAAATGAAATGAAGAGTTCAGTCATTAAATTTAAAAGAGAAAACTCAAAATATTTTTCCTGTGAAAATCTTGAAAAAATTAAACTGTAACAAAAACTTAATCAGTTTCTTATCAGCACTGATAAAATGCACAGCATATTTAAACTATACATTGATTTAAAACTCAGTTTTAGATCAAACAGTTTAATTTATAACATAACATTCCTAAAATGTTTGCATATAAAATGGAAAAAAAAAAAATTACTTGATCTTTACAAAAATATTTCTTCACTTTCATTTTAATGTTCAGGTGACAGTTATGTGTTATGTACAAAGTCAAGTGGAAGATAATATCTGATATTTTTAAATGATCAACTATTGCTTGCTCTGAGCAGCTTCTTTTCTTGCAGCATCTTGCAATAACTGAGTGTCAACTTCATCTGCTGGTAGTTGTACGTACCGTACAACTGAACCTCTTATGAAGCAGTTCTTCACAGAAAGCTGTTAAGAAAAACGATGCAATTTAATAAAAATGAATGCACATTATATATAATATTACGGATATTTCAAATGACTGAATTATAAAACATGTTTGAATTATTATTTATTATTACAATACTTACTTATGAAACCCAAGTATAAAATCATGATTAACATTAAAGTCATCTTCAAAGATCATCACAGATTAAAAGCATTATTAGAATGAACACGTCATCCTTAATTTTTTAATGATTCAATACTAAAATATTCTGTTGCACACCTTGCACAAAAAAAGGGGGGAACACTTCCCCCCTGTAATGTTGAAATTTAACTTGCGTTTTCCATGTCTTGAAAGCACGACTTAGAATATATATATTAGGTTTATATATAGCACTGTTCTAATATAGGTATTTTGATACAAAATCGGATCTTTTTCTCCAATAACATATACTTTTTTTCCAAATTTCGATTCCACGACTTAAATTATGCCTAGTTAAATATTATTTTTAGTCCAAAGGGATTTAGTCCCGAAGGACTATTACTTTCGTTTTGCGATTTTGCGTTGATTCACTCCGAATGCCCGATTCACTTTTCAAACTGTTGCCACTAAATGTTATCGCTCTGCATTAAAGTTTAAAAAATGAAAAATCTGCATAAATGTATGCATGTTATTATTTTTTTTTTTGACGTAGCTTTCTCTTCGAAAATCGTCTGCGTGCGTTGCACGGGAAAATAAAAAGGAATTTTAATTACAGTTCTAAATAAATAGCCAAATAAATGTGAAATTCGTAACAATATTCTCTAAAACTTTAACGAATTTTTCATTAACAAACTCAAAGATTTCAAAGCCAGCAATACCAACGTTGTACAGAAAAACATTTTTATCTCCAGCGCGTGAGAGCGTGTACCGAAATTTCTAAAGATATGCTCAATTTAAAATTATTTTGCGATATTGCTGTTGAACCGAATTTTATGGTTTAAGTGCGAAGAACATGGTATTTAACAAATAAAGGTACACACACAGAATGTTAAATAAATGTCCCTTTGGACGTAATTTAAAATCTGAAACTTTTCAGATTTTTTTAGTTTTTTTATTAAATTTTGTAATTTTTGGTGGGAAATTTACGGAGAAATTTAAAAATTTACTTTGGTGCATTTTTTTTCAGTTTGTGCAAAGACTAATTCACTTGGGAACGTCTCCATTTATAGCAACCTATTTTCCTTTCCTTTTTTTCATTGTACAGAGCAGAAAAAATTTTAGAAAAGTACATAAAACACATTCGGCATTATTATTGTTTATAACAAATATGCCAAATTTTTTAAACATGCCAATATGTAAATGCATGTATATCTTAGAAAATTTTGAATAGAATACTCTAATTTTCTGCATGTATGCTTAGAAATACATCTCCTTTAAGATGATGCTAAAAATTTTATATTACAGTTCAAATTTTCTTTTCGAAAAATTTATAAAAATTATTAAAAAATAAATCGTAAAAAATGGGTGAATTTTATTTGAAATGAACCTAAATTTCAAAATGTAAAAGGAAAACTCAAACAAGTTTAATAAAAAAAAGAGATATTAATAAATATATACAAAATTCAATTAACATGGAGGAGCTAAAATTTTGAGAGCTAATTTTTTTAAAAATACTTGTGCAATTTTTACTAAACTTGGAACTTTGGCATAATTTGAGTTGTAGAATGGAAACATGAAGAAAAATTGGTATGTTATTTCAGAAAAAATCATATTTTACATCAAAATACTTACGTTAGAAAAATGCTACATATAAATCCAATATCGCATTTTCGTGACACGGAAAACGCGAGTTAAATTTCGACAATCGGTCCAGTGGAACGGGAAATATAGAACTGTCCCACTTTTTTTGTGCAAGGTGTAGATTTTCATTGCTCTTTTTGACGATATTAAAAACATCAATGTAGTACAGTATATATACCGAATTTTAACAATGAATTGAAATAAATTCTCCCAGCGATAATATGCCGGGCATGAATTCGTGACAACGTAAACACGTGCTAACCCGTGCTTCTTTGGTTTGGTTTTAAAGAAGTGCCTGAAATGAAACTTTATCGAAAGAAAACTAAACTGACAATCTACAAATGTTTAATAAGAACCGTTTTGACATATGGAGCTGGAACCTGTACATTGACTGAAAAGAATAAAGAAATAATTGCAGTCTTTCAGAGAAAGACTGAGTACTCAAATAGATGGCATCTGGAGAAGAAGGTCCATTGAAGAAATCTACAGGATGTACAGGCATCCAGACATCACCCAAAGATTAAGATGAGCCAGTCATCAATCAGAATGCCCAAAAATAGAGCTATTATGAAATATAGCAGAAGAATACTGTTGCCAGTCTGTCTCAAACAGAGGAGAAGCTTTCAGAACATCACACGTGCAATAATTGTGTCATTAAATCATCTGTAAAAACTGGGGTTTTTTTTTTTTTAATTTTTTTTTTAAAAATTTGTTTAGTTTCTGTTACATATCTTTTAAGTTCATTATGGTATTTGCATTGAGCATATGACAACAATTTTATAACTCATTATGTGATATATTTTTTTATGTGTTCTATTTTATATCTAATAAAGAAGCTGAAAACGCTGTGAGAATAGCACCTGAGTGTTCCCATAGCAGTGAAAATAAACACGAAACACTGAAAGTAACGAATGCTTATTAGAATGTGTTTACGGTGTATTTATCGACACAGTTGATTCAATTCATATGATCTGTTGAGTCAGAATGGAAATAAATTTTAAAGAAGCAACCTTGACCTGCTCTTTCTGGATTGAAATGACATTAAAAATAGACTAGTGTTAGAATAAACAAACAGACTATAGACACTGTTCCAGATTAAAGTTCTACAGAAGCAAAAAGGCTTATTTGAAGCTTTTTTATTTGTTTAATCACTGTTGTTAATTCCAAATGCCTCTGAGAGAGATGCTGGCAAAGAAACACATGCCAAAAAAACAGTTAATGAAATAAAGACCAAAAAAAAAGAGAGAGAGAGTGAGAGGACGGAAATAACCAACAAAGCAATTTAGCAATACTAAAAAAGTAAATTTACAGTGCTCGAGACACATCAAAGTTCTAATTTCAATTCTTTGTTTGGAGTACGTACCGATTAAAAAAATTGTCATATAAAAGAGAAGGAACAGCTTGGCGATATAGTGTTAAATGTAGAATCAAACAAAATTATTAATTAGCCAAATTTGCTAAGGAAAATAAACAGGAGCCATCTGATTGTATGACTACCGAGAATAATGATAAACTACCCAAAATTATTTTGCCAACATTTTCAGATAAAATGCATGAATGGTGTTCTTTTAAAGGTATTTTTGCAGCTAGTACTGATTCAAATCCTAATTTAACAGACACGATAAAACTGCAGTACTTAAAATCTGCCCTAAGATGAGATGCTTATCTCCATTGATGACTCTAATTATAATTTAGCCTTTTCATTACGAGAAAAAAAAAAGATTCTCAAATGACTGCAAACAAGCGTATACTCATTTAAAACAATTTATTTGATGCAGCTTATGCAAAATGCTTATGCTATGCAGCTTATGCCAAATGAGTCTGTATCAGTGATACCACATTCGATTGATATTAGAAGTGAATGTGTGCAGTCGTTTCAATTTTTGAACTAAAATATTAAAAGGGTTATATTCTTAAGTATTTACATATATTTTAGGGCAAAAATTTGATCCTAACATTAAAATCTGGTAGGAGAGAAAATTAGAAAAAAGAATTCACCTAGTTAACTGATCTTATAGAATTTCTCAAAAATGCTTAACACTTCAAAAAGTGCGATTAATATAATAAAAATTACACATATTGTCGTTGATGTCATTGCCGATGCAAATGAAGAACAAACACAACATTCGTGCAGATTATTCAATTCGAACAATTACAAGCTTTTCTAACTCACTTAAATAAAAAATATTAAGTGGAAAAGAAAGTGCAGAATTTGTGCTTTTTGTTGTTTTAATTTGCACAGGAGAAATTGCTCTTCGAATTACTTGCACAAAAAATGTAAGAAAAGACATAGTTTTCTTTTATTTTATCAAAGTGTAAGTTATTCCATTGATGCCACGGTAGAAAAAGCACACAGTCCACATCAGAAGGAGTCAGATAATCAAAAGAGAGGTGCATTAAATGTACATGTCGCTGCATTTCAAGCTTAAAATCAAAACAAAACTTTTATAACAGCTACAGGTACTAACTGTTGAAAGAAACATAATTTTATCTACTACCTCTCTATTTATTCAGATTAATGCAGAAAAATTAATTAGATTGAAGGCATTATGTGACAGTGGAAGTGTTTCAGGTTTTTGCACTGCTGAATTAAAACAACATACTTAATTTTAAAAAAGAAAAGACAAACATTTTGGTTTGCAGTATCTCAGGTATTTCAACTACAAGGGGTGATCAAACGAAAAGGTACAAAACGATGTAAAAATGTAACAGTTAAATATTTCCATATTCCGCCATGGGAGAATGTAGCGAGACATCCTGGGATGCGTTTGGAGTCTCTGACTGGGATCGGAACATGCGCGGGAGCCTGCATACGCAGGAAAGAGCAGAGGCTCTTATCAAAAGCGGCATCCAAATGATGTGGCAGTCCGTATGAGGACAAGATGGTGTTCACGTTGCAAAATTCAACGATTGAGGAGCAGCGAGGTGTTATCCGATTTCCGACAGCAGAAGGTGAGAAACCAGCAGCTATTCATCGCCGGATGGTGACAGTTTATAGGGAGAAATGTGTCTCTGACAAGTCTGTCAGAAAATGGAGTGCCCGTTTTTGTGCAGGCCATGAGAGTGTGGATGATGACCTGAGACCAGGCCAGGCAAACACTGTCATCACAAGCGATCTCATCGACAAGGTGGACGACCTAGTGAGAAGTGATCAGCGTGTCACATTGCGAATATTGGCGGTGAAGATGGATGTCAGCTATGGAACCGTGTGGACAATTGTTGACGACAGGTTGCGATATCGGAAGGTGTGTGCCACCAACCAGCAAAAGGAACTGCGTATGGGGCTAGCACTACAACATCTGTTTCGGTATCAGGAAGACCTTTCATGGAGCGAATCATCACAGGTGATGAGACCTAGTGCCATCACTACGAGGTAGAGACAAAGTGGGACAGCATGCAGTGGAAGCATGCGTCGTCACCTCCCCCTAAAAAGTTCAAAGCCGTGCCGTCAGCAGGCAAGGTGTTGCTCACCTCAACGTTCAAGGTTCGCTACTTGTGGAATTCCTCGAGAACAGAAAAACCATTAACTCCGATGTGTACTTCGACACCTATGCAGGTCCATCAAAAACAAAAGACCGGGGCTGCTCACTGAGGGTGTGGTTCTGCTCCATGATAACGTGTGTCCACACGTCTCCAGAATCACACACATTTAACTGGCCAAGTTTAAGTGGGAGACGTTGGACCATCCGCCCTGCGATTTCCATGTGTTTGGTCGACTGAAGAAACACCTGAAAGGGAAGCGCTTCAACTTGGATGATGTACTCAAAGGCGCTGTGAAGGACTGGGTCTCGTCACAGCCACAGAAATTCTGGGAACAAGGAATCCTGGGGCTTGTTCACCAGTGGCATCGTTGTGCTCTCAGGCCTATGGTGTATATTTTGAATAAAGTCTATATTTGTACCCACCGTGTCGTTTCGTACCTTTTCATTTGATCACTCCTTGTATAACAAAAAGAAAAATAGTTGCTCTTACTTCTAATCAAGCACAGATGTAGAAAAGGAAATAAGAATTTTTGGTTGTTGCAAAAATAGCATATTTAACTCCATCAAAATTTATCAAGGTTAGTAACTTTATGATTCCCGAGAAGGTAAATTCAGCAAATCTCGAGTTTTATAAATCGAAAAAGATAAACTTGTTGCTCAGTGTGGAAATTTTCAATGATATGTTATAAGCTGGCAAAATCTACATTCCTCACATGGCTTTGACATTACAAAATAGCATATTTGGATATACAGTTAGTGGAAGTGTAAAGAGCTCATACTGAAATAACGTATCGTATAGTGGATTAATTAATGCTAATTCAAAGACTGCAATTAAAAATCTTTTCTGAACTAGAACCATTAGGAATTAAAGATGATCCTTATTGCAGTGAGGAAGACAGGGCCTTAGAAATGTTTAATAGCACAGTTTGTTTTAAGGCTGGTACAATGTCAGTTTGCCTTGGAAAAGTACTGGAGTAAATTAGCTGATAAATACAGCATGGCCAAAAAGAGGTAAAAAATTATTGTAAAGCAAAGGAATTATGATAAAATACTACTTTCAATATATAGTGAAATACTAGATAATTATCTCAAAACAAGGTATTATTAAGAAAGTGTCAAAAATATACCTAGCAGTAAGCCAGTTTTTTAAATACCACATCAATCCATATAACAGAAGCTACAGCATTAACAAGACTAGTCTTTGATGGCAGCTCACTTGAAGCGGGACAATTATCACTAAATAAGAGTCTATGGATAGGGACAAATATAAGTCCTAAGATGTTCCGTTTGCTAATTAACTTCCAATTAGCTAAAGCTGCTATTTCAGCAGAAGTGGGAAAATCATTCTACAGATTGCTTCGGCAGAAAAGGACCAAGATACATATAATTAAATTATCTAAAATTACTGATATATAGATTCAAGCATGTAAATTTTGGAATTAAGCACATTCTATTGGTTGCAGCAATTAAAGAACACATACAAAATTATTAAGATGAGCAGCCAGATTTATTGAAACTACTAAATTCTTGTGTTTATGTTGACAACTATAACAGACAAGATAGTATAGAGAAGGCTCTAAGCTTATCACATAAAGCTAAACAAATTATGAGTGTAACAAATATGAACTTGCATAAATGGACATCTAATGGTTCTGCATTTAGACAAGATAGAAAAGTTGGGAAGAAGGAGAATTCAAAATTCCTCCACATAAAGTCAATGACTCAGACACTTAAGGTCTTAGGAATGTCCTGATACTAATCAAGACAGTTTGAGTATAAACACAATTAGTTTGAATTCCTTTAAAATAAGTGAAATATGAACCATTTCATCCTGGAACCATCAGGGAAGATTTTTGACCCCTTTGGGTTAATAATTCCATTCACTGCTAGATTGAAATTCTTACTACAAAAGCTTTGGGTTCAAAAATTGACATGGGATATGAACTTCCTACAGATATCACTCAAAGAGTGGACAAAGTGCTGTTATGAACACCCTAATTTGAGTGAGATTATACTTTCTACATTTATTTTGAATCTGAAGCCAATTATAAAGAGATCTATTGCTCCTTAGATGACAGTCAAAAGGCATGTGGTACAGTTGCTTATGTAAGGCACACAATCAAGAGCAAATTTGAGAGCTTTATTGCACTGAAAGGTCATGTTGTGCCAATAAAAAGAGTTACATTACCTTGAGTTACTTGAAGCAAAACTAGAACAGCATGTAGGTTCTGTGTTGAAAAAATTATTTGAAAAAAAAAAAAAAAAAAACCCTCCATAATATTGTATTGGACAAATGGCAAAACTTTGTTGTGCTAGAATAAAGGTACCAGCAACAAGTGGACATTTTTCATCTCCGACAGAGTCAAAGAGATTAGAAAGGAAAAACTATTGGATTAGAAAGATAATTCAGCAGATATTCTGATGCATGGTGTTTGAACTGACTTTCTTGCATACAGTTCCAAATGCTGATCATGCTGTGACTTTCTGACACATCCCGAGATTCCACAACAGGACTTGCCAGTAGACCTTACCGAAGAAATTTGTCTAAGCATACTTAAAACTGCATAGCAATTTTAGCCTAACTTTAATTGCTTGTAGTGAATCAAATTTTCCAAAGATGCTCTCTTAATCCGTTTGCTAATTATACTAAACTTATTCATATTGCAGGTTTCATTTTCAGGTTTACCTATAATTGTAAGTGTTCAAATTACTGGTTTAAATAAATTTATTTATGCAATTAACGCAACAACAAAATCATAGTTGACACACGCCACTGAAACACCTTCATAGACATTAACATAAGAATACGATAGAGTTACCAAAAAATTTTTTTGTGCTTATCCTCAGATCTATGTTACATCAATACTAATCACTTGAAATTATGCAAAATGTTTGAATCTTGCTTTCATTTGAAAATTCATCTTGTTGAATTAAAGTTGTGAACAAAATTATAACTGTGATTTTAACTAGGAGACTAAACTGCAGGCCAAGTCTGCATGTAAAAAAAAAAGTGTTAGAAGAAGGCTTTTTTTTTTTTTTTTTTTTTTTTTTTTTTTTTTTTTTTTTTTTTTTTTTTTTTTAAGATCGAAAATTACATACTTATGTGATAATGTGTGCAATAAAATTGTATACTTTATTTGTAAAAGGGAATATCAGTTCAAACAAATACAACTTACAATCCATTATGAAATGAATCAAAGAAAAATTTGAAATGCTGGAAGGTGGAGTTACACACCAAGGGGAAAAAAAAAGTTACACTTTTTAAAGTCTGGCTTACAACAACAAAATGTTTTTACAGAAAAAAAATAAATCTAACAAAGTTCATGCAAGTTTTCTTTTGTGCACATCACTGTAAAAAGATCTAAACCATTATTAATAAAGAAGTTCATTAAACTCATTGTTCAACTAAAATTTATTTGAAAAAAATGTCAGTCTAAAATTTAATATTTAACTGCTAACACATTTGATTTATGAAATATAACTAAAAGAAATTTGTTACAAATTTTGAATTTTTTCTTTTGCATTATCATTGTAGTTTATGTATCATTTGATAAATATTTAGCATATGAAATTAAGATTTATTTAGCTATATGAAATTTAAATTTGTTAAAAAGAATCTGCCGCCCCCCTCGCCCAGCTACTCTCAGGTTGCAATGCAATTTGAGTTCAAGACCGCTGGGCTACAGCCCATTTTCTCTGAATTCTGTAAACTGCCATGGTTAGTCTATACTTTAGCGTCGTCCCCTTGGATTATCGTCAAGTTGTTGTTTCATTTATGGTAATCTGAATAATTGAATGCTATGTAAACCCTATTACGACGTAATTGCTTGCGTGATTGTGGTGAATTTGACCGATTGGAAAATATTTGTAAGGGATTATTTATGTGTTGGATATTGGTTAGAAAATACATTACTTATTTTGTGCTTCACACCATAAAATGCCTGCTGGTGGTATGATTAACCTGAAGTTTCTGTATACTTTAGAACGACTGGGAAAGAAAACATTGATTGATTGGTGTGCAAATGAAGATTTAAATGGTTTCGTTCACCTCTCGGTAAATTACGCAGCGAGTTTTAAGGATCTAGAAACTGGAGCTCATATCAAGACTATGGAAGGTATGTGGCGTGTAATAAAAAAAGCATTTTAGAAAAAAATGATGTTGACAGTGCGGCTGTACGGAGAATATTTTTCATTTTTACTTTTGTGAATTTATGTGGCGACAGCGGTGCACAGATACTTGTTTAGATAATTTAAAATAGTTTTTGCATGCTGTTAAGAAATTGTGTGTCTCGTATACAAAGAGACAGAAATTTTTAAATAAGGTAAGTCAACATTTTCTTTCTGTATTGTGTAGATTAGATAACATGTATTCTTATGTTATTTCCTTGTTTGATTTAAAATGCAGTTTATTGAGATTATGTATTTTTGTTTTAATTATGTTTTGGATGACATTTTACTGGGAAGGGCATTTGACATAAACAGGAATGGTGCCAAAAAGTCGCCAACTTTCCCCAAGGGGTACCCTGAAATATATTTTTACCTTGCAACTATAAACAAAACACTTACACCTGTCAACTGGAATTATTACAAAAGTTCTCATTAATGAATTTCAGTATTAGCTTTTTTTTATCCCTTTTATTTTAGATTAAAAAAATATCCATTTTTTATGAAGTTGTAAGTGTTGTTTAGTGCTTTAGGGTTACTATTCCTATCTCCAAATAGATTTCATGGTAGCATTTACACTGGGCACCAAGTGGCATCTCACTAATGGAAATCATTGAAAATAGTATAAGTTAGGCAATATTTAAATATTAAATTTTCAAAATTTATTTTAATTATAATTATTACCACTATCAAAATCAGTTCAGTTTTATCACACAAAACAAATTTAATCTTTCAGCAGGGTATAAAAACATGCATCGTAACCTCAGGTATTAAAATTTTTTGGTTACAGGCATGTCATTTATTAACTTTTTAATCACTAAGGCACTATCTAATTAATCAGTTCTTCAATATGAATGAAATGCATGTAATAAAATAAATATACCTAAACTAACATTTTCAGAGAAAATCATGTGACGTATTTTACGCAATATTTTACGATAAAGCAATTTTTAATTTCCACTAAACAGATTAATGATTGGAATGCGCTTTAGCCCACTGCTTGGCGGCGATTGTTTTTGAATGAGCAATAAACGCGCCAACATGGGTAACTCCGTATATCCGCCAACATGGCTGACTGTTTGTACGTTGCCTACATTGTGCAATTCGCTGAAGTTTTTTTTAAGTTTAAAAGGAACGCTGTGCACATGGCATTTTCTTGTAATTTATTTTCGTTATTTTAGCTTATTTTGTTCATTTGTGTACGTTGCCTACATTGTGAAATTCGCAGATGATTTTTTTTTTTTTTACGTTAAAACAGAACGGTGTATACATGGTATCATTCGTAATTTTAATGCCCTTTTAAAAAAAATTCCTTCTTTCTTCGATGCCATTTTGGTTACGTTTTCGCGGAGCATGTCGGAAAGGTTAAGTAACGGCATAAAATGTGTAAGTATTACAACATAAAATGTAAATAATTAATTTAAACCTAACTGACAAATATTTTAATGATCATAATGTTCGTTTTGCATATTATTTTATTATCTTTTTGTGGCAACAGTTTTCATACTAATTTACGCTTTAGAATTCTATGTTTTGTTTACAATAGGTTTTCGCGGAGCGTGTCAGGAAGGTTGCAATTGCAAAGACGTTTCGCAGAAACGCGCCGAATTGGCAATTTTCAAAACATTGCCAAGCAGTGGGATAAAGCGCATTTTCACCAGATTAATTTCAATAGTTGGAGAACTTAAAAAACAAACCTTTTAGAAATGAACACAGAAAGAAATATTAGTGGCCAAATACAACTTTGATATAATAAGGTGTACAGTCGTATGTACAGTACCTTATATAATAATGTATTTTTTATTTTTAAAGTTAAAAAAATAAAAATTTTTAATGAACATTTTTTAAACTAAGCTTGTACTTCTATGACATGAGTACCACAGAAATTAACAGCATGTGCAGACGCCCTAAGAAATTAGACATCATAAATTTTAATTTGATTCACACTAAATAAAAAACTACTTTCAGAGTTTAGAATTAACATTTATCTACATTCTTAAAGTCCACATCACACAGAGTAAACTTATAAATATGCAAAACATAATCAAGTAAATTAATAAAATAAATGTTATTAGTTTAAAATGAAAATATATAAGCAGTTTTAACAAATTTTCCACCAGATTGGTAGAAATTCATTAGAAATTAACAATTAAATATGACCAGCTAATATCATATATAATGGAAGCAAAGAAGAAAGTTCAATGTAATAGGTAGCACAAACAAACAAAAATTTCTTATGATGAATTTCTTTTCCCATTCCCTCTATTACACAGCACAAGATTATGTTCTTTGATACTTTTCTGTTAGCTGGGTGCCAGAATATGTGACCACACCAAAAAAAGAAGGAAAAACTAATGGACAGTTACAACTAAAAAAAGTATCAGATAAATAAAATCCCACAATTAATCACAAATAACTAAGTATCGCACATATAAATTTTTTTGAGTGGTTAACTAAGTTAATTACCTTGAACCTACTAATAACAACCTTTAAAGAGCTTAACTTTCATAACAACTCTATAACAATCTATTTAAAAAAAAAAAAAGTTTCTTTTCAGAAAAACTAACCATTTTTTAAAACACTAAAATGGACTGCACAATTTGGTAAGTGCCTGAAGATGAAGAGGCAAGCATCCAATTTTCCAAAAGACGAATTCTTCATAAAGAAATACGATGCTCAAATGATCATCCAATAAAGTTATGCAAGAGTGATTCATCACTAAGATATTGGCTATGATCATGTCAAGAAATGAAAGGAATGCAGTGATTCAATGGATTACATTTTCCTTTACTCACTGGTTTATGATTTATACACCTATGGTGTCAATAGTTAACGTTAGTTGAATTTTGCACATTTCAGCTTTAAATAAACCACAATACAACTGTAGACTGGAACAACTATATGAGGAAAGTTTCTAGCAATGGTTTGTTTGTTACGGAGGAGAGGGGGAATTTACAGGAGCCAACAGAATAGTTGAAACAAGTTCAGTTGTAAACAGAATAGTTGAAAGTTCTTTTTATATGAAAGAAAAATAATGTCCGGAATATTCTTCCATCTCAGTCCACCAGAGTCAAATATTCTGGTAGCCAGCTAACAGAAAAGTACCTAGAATACTTGAAATTCACTTCACAAATGCACCAATACAGAGAATTTATAGGCAAATAGAAATATGTAATAAAATCAATATAGTAAATTTTTAAAATTTATTACCATATGAGGGTATTTTTCTGGATCTGTAACACTTATATCAGTAAGCTTGATATTTAAATACTGATCTGCTGAATGTAATGTACCACAGATGCTGCAATAAAGCAATATAAATTACTAAACAACCTATACATTATTTTTTATGCACTGGAAAGTTATTCAAGAACAATGTCCCAGCTTTTAAATGGATAGATTTATATAACATGCTTCACATTTTAATCAATAATGTTTTTGTCTTTGTAAGACAGTCCATAAAAGTATAACAAAAGTATCAAAGTTAAACTTATAGTCTTCTCTGAAAATTCTTTTGATTTTAATGTGCACTTTAAAATTGTATTGAATTTCTTGTAGCTGACCAGAAATTAGTTTGTGTTTACAAATAAAATATGTCTAATTTTTTGAAAGCTTGGTAAACAAAATAATTGTTTACAGATTACAGAAACTTGATTAACTCAGTGCTCAATGTATCAAATTCTAACACATCATTTACAAGAGATAATTAAAGAATATAATAATATATATTTACAGTTTTATACAGTTATATTTACATTATTTGATATATACATATTTAAATGCATATTTTATATATACTCTTTTCCTATAAACATATAAAAACGTAAAAATGAAATTCTCCCAACAAATGCGGACTTGTTAGGAAAAGAAAGGAAATAAATATTATCTAAATGTATCTATCCTCAAGTCTGCATTAAAAGCTAAAAAATAATTATATGAAAGCCAACTCAAGATGCACTTATTAGTTAATGGACAGCAATTCCTGCCACATATGGATAAAAATACATACCAAAACTAAGACCTTATATTACATGCATAACATCATGTGGTTATGATGCTATACACACAGTCCAGTACCATTTACTTTCAATGTCAACGTCAAATAACCAATCACAGAAGGCAGGTGGCAACTCCTTGTAGTGGAGTGTATATGGCAACTCCTTGTAGTGGAGTGTATATGGCAACTCCTTGTAGTGGAGTGTATATAAAGTTTGTCCCCGAAAATCAGAAAACACTGCAGTCATTAGTGTAATGCAGAAACGGAGTGTTTATCTCGCATGTAAAAGGGCATAATTGATATTTGGCTTTCAGGCCAAGGGTAGAAGTATTTACGAAATGGCTAATTTTGCAAACTGTTCGTGTTCTGCCTTGGTAAAAGTATACCATGCATGGTAAAACGGCGCTATCGAAAATCAGTGATATAACAAATGTGGTACATCATGGGCCATAGATAACAGAGGTGAACGATGGCTGCGGAGAGGCATTTGGGCGAACAACAACCATTGCGCAACTGACCAGCTAGATGAATTAAGGGGGCTACCAACAGTCTCCTCACCGATGCTTCAGTGAACGTTTCTGTGTTTGGGCCTCTGCAGCAGATGCCTGTTTAAAGCACCTATGCTCACTGTAGTTCATTGGCAATCAAGGCTGGAATTCAGATGGACATTTGCATATACGGCGTGAAACGTCAGAGCGCAAACACCCCGCAACAATTGCTGGAACAGTCAAAGCTGGAGGTGGAAGCATTATGGTCTGAGGAATGTTTTCATGGCCCTCTCTGGGTGCACTCATTATTGTGGAAGGCACGATGGATCAACAGGAATATGCATCTGTCCTTGCAAACCATGCCCATGCCTACATGCAAATTATCTTTCCTCAAAATGATGGCATCTACTAGCAAGACAATCCGAAGTGTCATACAGCTCACAGTATACATGAGCAGTTCGAAGAGCACCAAGACGAGTTTATTGTACTACCCTGGCCAACAAACTCCCCGGACTTAACTCCAATTGAGAATCTGTGGGACTACCTCGATCGGGTTGTTCGCGCAATGGATCCTTAACCATATAACCTAGTGCATCTGACTTTTGCATTGAAGTCAGCATGGTTCAACACAGTGAACACCTTCAAGAACCTAACTGATTCTCTTCCAACATGCCTCGTAGCAGCCCGCTCCACAAAAGATGGTTATTCTGGCTTTTTGGCAGGTGGTCACATTAATGTGACTGGACTGTGTATTTGTAAAATCTCACTAAATTAGCATACAAAATTGCAAGAAATGGACAAAGAGGGAAAAAGTTTACAACACACAAACAATTTGCACTCGCATTAAAAACATAATAAAAATAAAAACCCTCACAAATTTATCTTTACTACTCTCTGATTACATGCACCACCACAAAAGTTTGCCAACTCACTGCCAACTTTGTGGAAGGCAAAAAATTTTTGTTTCACTATCATTACAGTGCAGATACTGTTCTGTTTGTAAACAATATTTACTTTATAGGAGACAGGTATAGTTTGAGTATAGGGACCCCACTGGCGATATAGCACCTTTCAGTTTTAAACATAAGGGAATGCGATAGGGTTGCGGAAATGGAGTATTCTAGAATTTGCTTGGTTACCAGGTACACAACCATCCAAAAAGTGTGCCAAGCAAAAAAATCACCTGTGGGATCTTATATTCAAACTGTACCAACCAAGACATGTTTTTTAGGGGGGAGGAGGGAATCCTTTTGGCCAATATCTATATTTCTACAACTGGCAGATAGCATTCAATAAAATAACAGTTAAATATAAAATACATAAATCCACATGTTCTGAAATATATATAAATATAGTATGTACAGTGCGGGGAGGGAATGAGACAGTTCTATATCTCCCATTCTACTGAAGCGATCGACAAAATTCAAATTGCATTTTTCATGTCTCGAAAGCACGACTTAGGAAATGTATTAGATTTATAGATAGCATTCTAATATAGGTATTTTGACACTAAATTGGTCTTTTTCTGAAATGACATGCCAATTTTTTTCCATATTTTGATTTTACGACACAAATGATACCAAACTACCAAATTTTGTAAAAATCAAACAAGTAGTTTTTAAAAAATTAGATCTCAAAATTTTAGCTCCTCAATGTTATTTGAATTTGGCATATATTTATTAATAGCTTTTTTTTTTATTAAACTTACTCGATTCCTTCTTTCACATTTTGAAATTCAGGTCCATTACAAATAAAAATTGGCCATTTTTTAAGATTTATTTTTTAAGCTTATATTTTTAAACAATTTTTAAAAATTTTTCGAAAAAAATTTTGAATTATAATCTATAAACTTTTTACCATCATCTTAAAGTAGATGTATTTCTAAGCATACCTGCAAAAAATTATACTTTTTTATTCAAAATTTTCTAAGATATACGTGAATTTATATATTTGCACGCTTTGAAATTTGGTGTATTTCTTAAAAGCGATAATAACACAAATGTGGTTTACGCAGTTTGTTAAAATTATTTGAAAGTATGAATAATAACTTTTCTTCTGCTCTTCTGCAGTAAAAAAAAACTTAAATTCTTTAAGTAAATTATTTTTGGCGAAAACTGAAAAAAGATATATTATTGAATATTTTCATAAATTTTGCACCAAATTTTACAAAATTTAATATTTAGGCATAATTTGAGTGATTTAATACTTAGGCATAACAAAAACAAAGAATTACACCAAATGTTTCAAACAGAGCAGTAGATAATCAGAAAAAAAAATTTTTTTTTGATTTAGCACCATTTAAATTAAAATTTAACTTAATTGGAAGAATAACCATAAAAATAAAAACACTCACCTTAAATCATTTTTAAGCTCAACAACAACATCTTTCCCGACTAGCGACTTGAAAAATGAATAGAATAACTAATTGGAGAGAACAAATATGTTACATACATGTTTAAAAATGCAAAATAAAATTTCAATATATTTACAATATATCTACAAGTAATATCTATGTATATAAACAGCAGCTATTTGTGGAATGTAAATGGAAATATCATCTTAATAGATCTTGGGCATCTAAAATGAAATCTAAAAATAATTTTCTTTTCACACACAGAGTCGTAATATTTATCAACCTGAAACAATCTGTCGTAAATACTGATCGCTGAAAGCTTTAATACAGATAAACCAGTAAACATATCATATTTTGAAAATTATTACTAATATACATTCACTTTCTCACACAACTTCTCTACCCAGTCAGTTTAAAAAGTTTTAATTAATTAATTGTTGAATTCTAATTTATCAATTATTAACATTACAATCAATTATTAACATTTTGACAAGTGACAAATGGTGAAGGTCGGAAACATCCGACTTTTATCTAAGTTACGAGAAAAATCGAAGAAAAATTAGGATATTTAAAGGGCATTCATTCTCAGTAGGAAAGCAAGACTTAAATTATAGTAAATTCTTCAATATATAGTGCACATTTCTATCTTTCAAGTAATTATTCAATTTATTACAATTTATAATTATCAACTTTAAATTACAGTTCACAGAACATTTTTTGACAACTTCGAAAAAATATATAATTATCTAGATCAACAGAAAATTTTAAAAATAAAAAATCTGTCGAAATGTGAGAAATTAACAAATAAATTCCAAAAACCATGAATTTTACCATTGTGTATTACAATATAGTTTGTTCAATTATAATCTCCACAGAGAGACTTATATCGAGTTCAAAATTGTTATG
>KK120178.1:39496-76618 GCA_000611955.2 Stegodyphus mimosarum | reverse complement strand
TCCTGCTTCTAAATTGTTTCTTCGTTTCTTCCTTCTTAATTGATATAAGTGGCTTCATAATGTTATCTTTTGAAACAAATATTATCATTCTCTGAAAAATGATTATTTATAATATTTATTACTTACTTATTACTCAAGCTTTGAGGCAAACTTAAGCAACTGAGTATTTAGAATAATAAAATGTTACCCAGCATGACTGAACCAACCTGAAATAATTTTACCCAACATGAACTGAAAGTTCCACTTCCTAAATGTAAACAAAATTCACGTGTTTTAAACCGGCGGGACTGACTGCATTACGGTATAAAGTTTGCAGAATTTTAATTCATCACTGTACTTTATTACTGTTAGTTAATCATTTACTTATCATTCAACGTAAAATTTATTTGAATTATATTTTATAAATATTTGCTGAAATTTTAATTAATTTTTTACGCTATAGAAGCTAACTTGCGGATTTAAATATTTGACTAACTTGAGTATGAAGATACAATTTATCCGAATGTGAATTAGGACTGAATCTTAAGCATATTTCTTTGTTTTAAAAATAATTACAACTGATATTATTCATATAATTAAATGGGTTACTCCTTTTGATATTAGATTGATCATTGAAATTTAAATGAATGGGAATATATATATAATATATAATATCACAAAAGCCAAATGTCTCACAAATTTGAAAATTAAAAAAAGGAAACCTTTGAAAACTAGTTTTTATGACCTACCATAGCCGATTATCTATTTTCCGTGAGTATCACGGAATAAAAACTGAAAATAAATGTGTTTTGCAGTTTGTTAAAAATTCAAAGAATACTATGTTTAAAAAAAAAAAAAAAATTGTAATATAAGAGAAAGTTACAAAAATTAAAGGCACTGTTTTAAGATTGAAAGAAGTTATTAAGTTTTGTAAGTAAGCTGCACAAGTAAAAAGTGCCATCTTTTCTATTCGTGTTTTTAATTGATATATTTGTTCTTTGTGATTTTTACTAAATAACAAATTGAAATAATTGGAAGCTGTTATTTTGCTAGAAGTTTCTCTCTTTCACTTACTGTGAAATTTTCAAGAAATTCTTTAACATTATGAAAAATATTCTGCCATTCAATAAGACCACAACGATCATGTCCATTATCCCATTTTTCATTTTCTATTAGCTATAGAAGTACTAAAATTATAGCTTCAATACTTTTATAAATAAAATGCATTTGTGGAAGGGACCTATATAAGATTTTAAACCCTGGAAAAATTTATAATATTTTTTCGGAGTGCCATTTAACTTATTTGTCAAACTGAAAGAATTTGAACGAATTCTAATTAACATGTAACATGTTATGCTCTTAAACATTATGTCATAAAATTAGAAATAAATAAATAATATATGTCATGAAATTAAGTAACTACATATGCCTTTTAATTGTAAGGCAGTGTAACTTAATTTTTACTGTGCATTTAAAATATGTGTAAAAATAAAATACAGTTCCCATTACACTACAGTAATTCATTCATGGTTGTGAGGACAAAGAAATGCTATGAATATAGCATTTGTGCATAATATATGTTGTTAAATCCACAACATAGCTGATGCTCAACATTACTCCATTTTGAAAAAGCGAATTTTGGATATTTCCATTGGTTTCAATTCTCAACTGAAGTATTTTATTTGTATGAAACAGAATGTGATCTGTTCAGTGTATCATGAGAAATACATAAGTAAATAGAATACAGAATGAAAATTAGGAAAAACAAAATTAGTTTTAATGGTACAGTGTGCTGGGAAAAAATTTAATATTTTCTGATATTTCACACTCCTACTAAAAGGCTGCAAAAAAGTGTTTATGAGACTATGCATCTTGTCACCAAAAAGCACTTAATGTGGCAACCCATAATGTTGCCAAAAAGCAATTATGTGGCAACCCATATATGTGTGTAGAACAAGTAGATTTGGTCTTTTGAAATTCATGTTTTTTGATTAACATTTGTTTTTGCACTATAGACATTGTTTTTGGCCATATTAACATTTGTTTTTGCCATAGTAAATTGAAATGAAACTGTGAAGTTTGTTCTCTTTTACTTTTATTATACAGGAGTGCATGTTAAAGTTTCAATTGTTCTTGGGCAGTTTGGGATCATGACTGTTACACAATGTCAAGGTTGTGTGTGATGCTGAGTTTGTGCATTTCTTTGATATTTTTTAATGTAAATAGATCACTGTGTACATGGGGAGAACATTCTTCAATAGAAAAAAATATATATGTAAAAAAAAATGGTGGCATTGCATACATCATTGAACTAGAAAGAAAGATACCCAAATGTTTCATAAGTTACCAACAAGTTTGTGAATGCTCTTCAAAGTTTCCAATAAGTTTAGACTTTTCAGTAGGTGTAAGGATAATCAGAAAGTACCAAAACTATTTAGTATGGTATCTGTGCTGAAGTGAGATCAAGACCATTGCAGTTATGCATTATGTTTCTCAGGTAGCACAAACACTTTAATAAAATTGGAAGTGTTTCAGAATTTGCAAAATATGTTTTATAAATTTTTCTGATTAATGACAATCTTTTAAAAATTTGGCCAAAGAAAAGAGAAATTTCATTTTCATTCAGATACTCATGTTAAAGAACACAAATTTCAAGTCAGGAAAAGGTTATTACTAATGAATGTTATGTTTCTTGAACAGGCTTTCAATTTTTTCCCACTAAAATAGTCCAAATGTCATCATTGGACAAATTAGATTTTTTTGCAGCTAGTCACATTCACCAGAAATCTGTCTGATTAGTTTATAATTTAAATTCCATCTTTGGTCTCCTCATGTTATTTAAAAGTTATGTTTCATAATTTCATATTCCCCCCTCCCTTTTTGTCAATAAAGGTTCTAATTGGGTATTTGTTGCTTTTTTTCAATTTTTCTATTTAAATGACAAAATTTTGCTCCTTAAAGAAGGGAGATAGCCTTATCTCTTAAAATATACAGAGCTCTTCTAAAAGCCACAACTCTTTCTGTTTTTATTATTGTTTTAATTATAGTAAATAAATAATAACTATTTAAAATTATTTAATTGTGTGTATTAAGTGAATATCTTTTTTTCCCCCAGAATTTCTGTAAAATGATTCTGAAAGTATGACTGAAATCATCAGGCTAAATCAGAAGTGTTTTTTGAAGCAGTTTCAAAGATATTTCACAATGGAGAAGACTCAGCTGTTAAATTTTTTAGCAGGAGAAAGGAAAGCTCCCAGTGAAATCTTACGTACCATTGAAAAAAAAAATCCTGCCACAGGTAGGGCTTCTGCCCAAGGATGGTATCTAATGTAGTATTAATAAATTGAAAATAGAAAACTAAAATTCTGTGTATAAGATTGACTCATTTCTTAGTTATTATTTAAATGACATTAATTTTGTTTTTATTATTTTTTAATTTTTGTTACATAAAGGGCTCTGAAATTTAGTACTTTTTTTTTTCTTTTTTTTTTTGTCCAAAGGGGCTTTGTCCTTGAAAGACTATTGTTTTCGTTTTACAATTTTGCGTCAGAAAACATTAAAAGCCTGAATCACTTTTCAAAATATTGCAGCCCTGTGTTATAATTAAAGAAATTAAATAATGAAGAATTTGCATAAATTTATGTATATTTCTCCAAATGTGATAAAACAACGGTACCTAGAGCCATCCAATTTTGAAAAACGTACGTTTGCACCCGAACATGTACATCTGGAAGCCCGAATTTGGAATTTGTTATACTATCTATTTCATACTTTGTAAAACTTTAACGAATTTTGATGAACAAACTCAATGATTTAAAAGTGAGCAATGGCAACACCCTACAGGAGGAAAAAAATCTTTTTATCTCCAGCATGCGGAATTTTGTATCGGAAATTCTAAAGATATGTTAATTTAAAATTTATTTTGCGATATTACTGTTGAACTGAATTTTATGGTTTAAGTGCAACAAATATGATATTCAACAAATAAAGGTAACACACAAAATGTTAAAAAAAGGTCCCTTTAGACGTAATTTAAAATCTGAAACCGTTCAGATTTTTTTTTTTAAACTCTGTTATAATGGCTGCTGTTATTTAAATGGTGCCAGGATCCCACTTGTTAATGGATTAGGCCAAAGCAAGAGCCCTACTCAGAGCTGTCCTCATGACAAGCAAATTATAAGTGACTGTGTTTAGGACTGTTGGCCATTTGTTGACAGTTTGTGAAATCTGAGTAGGTTATGACTTTGGTGCAGTCTGTTAATGAGAATACTCTTGTTTATATGATGAGGGCCATAGTAATAAGAAATATTTCCATGAGATTTATGACAAACCGATGAATTTTAAAATATTAATGATCTTTCTATGATGAGAAAATAATTTTTTGTAGAAAGATGTGCCAGTGTTACTTGCTGGCCATTTTTAAATATGTTGTATTTAAAGTAAGTGCTGCAATAATAAGCTTTTAAAGTTTTCTATTTCATTCTTTCTTTCTTTTTAATTTCTTTGAAATAACTAACTAAAGAGGCGGGTTTTTCATAACTTCTTTTGTTTAAAACAAATTTTACTACAGTGAATATGAGCTAATAATAAAGGAATGTTTTCTGACTGCACTTTTATCTATGAAAACATATTTAATGTCATTAATTAATTTTATTTATGATAAAATTATCAAGTTGACACATATATATTTCTCAAGATGATTGATTGTTCAGTACATATTATCTTATAATGGAAAAGATTCAAGATTTTTTTTAAGATTAAGTTGATAAAATAACTTTTTGAATAAAAGTAAAAATGTAAATACAATAATCAATTCTCATAACTGTATACTGGAAGGCAAAGGTATATTTACAGTTGCTGCAATAAGAAAAATGTTATTTTTTTAAGCATTCGAAGCATTTCCAATAATTTGATGAAGTCCCAGTTGTTAGTTTCATAGGTATTTAAGGTATCCAACATTAAATATGATAAATTTTTGAGTCTATGAGGTATATTTCCCACATTATGATACAAAATGATAATCAGGTCTTTACTATCAAAAAACTACTTACAAGTATTATCCAGATACTGTAAAAAAATAGTTCCAGGTAAGTTTGACGTATCTTGCATCTTAGGCACAACCTAAAACATTAATTTACCAATACTGCATCTGCAGGAGGAGATATAAACAACATTCATGCAGTCTCTGAATTCGAGCCTGGGCTCAACGATATGGCAGCCAGCACTGATAGGGTGGGCTGTATGTAAAATGTTCCACAAATTGGATACAAATGTGTCCTATTTTTGTGAGAGTGTCATGGTATAAAGGTATCAGTATCTGTCTGAAGATTACACCTGTTGATCCTCCTGAATGGCTTTGGCTGGACCTCGTGGTAATGGTAGATATAGTTTGGAATGGATGTTATAACATAGATACCACTATTTGAAATAGTTGTAATCATTCAGTGATCTCTTCTTGAGATTAGCTAGCCTTAAACCTACCAATTGCTCTCAATCTCAATATATTTTTTAAATGACTGTGAGAACTCATTTTAACTGAAATCAGTGAATGATTTTGCTTACATGAAACACAATGCTATAAATAAATTTTGCGTATTCAAAAACTGATCAGATTTAATATTTTCATAAAAATTTAACTCTTAACGACCACTAAATATTTACATTGCATTTATTATTTCCCAAAGTTTGTTTCAGATTTTCAAATCTGTCAGGATGACTTTCTTTGCATTATAAAAAATTTTCTGTTTGTGGCATCTCTTCTTTCCTGCAGCAGTAAATTTTTCTGTTATTACTGTCATTATAAATTTATTTTCCCTCATCTGAAGTATATACCTACCAAATTTTCTGCTGTTTGCCAGCTACTTGTTTTCATTAAAGCACTAAACAGATTATATTCAATAATTTTATCTGTGAAATCTATAAACTGAGCAATACTGGATTACGAATTTTTTAGAGATTGCATTATCATTTTTCTTAACAACCATTAAAATCCATTGCATGATTACATTGCTTTGAGTTTTATGTTGAAATCACTGGACTTTCCTTCTATGTAAATTCATTATGCAAATAGTAAAAACTTGGAATCATTATTGATCAGATTACTGAAAAATAAAGGATTTTCTTACTTTCGTTTGTCAGCTAAGAATTTTGTCTGATAACTAAAAATGATGCAGTTAATGCTTATAAAATTTTAATTACAATTCTTTTTCTGCTTTTGCATTTATGACTTGCATTTATATTTCAGAATAATATTTTTGGCTTTGTAGGTACCTTTATGTTCAATTTACAATGTTCTAGTCAAGCAGATGTTAACTCTGCTGTCAAAAGTGCTAAAGAAGCTTTCAGTATCTGGTCAAAACGCAGTCCACGTGAAAGAGGACAAGTTTTACTGGCAGCTGCAAATAGAATACGGGTATTATTTATTTTTTTGAATAAGTTAGTGTGTTATGATGTATATTATAACAACAAAACTTGCCATCTACATGAAATGAAAGTATTTTGTTTTAACAAGAAATAGATATGTACAATATCTAAATTATTACACAGAGGGAAAATTATTGAGAAATTGTGTATTTTATTGAGCTTAATAGCTGAAAGAGAATCTAGAGTTTGTTAAGTAATAACTCTTCTCTTATAAGAGAAAAAGGAAGCTATTTTCATAGAAATGAAATGTAATTAAACTTTAAAAATAAATATATAAATGTAGTCTGTTTATCCATCTTTATGAGGTGAGGAAATTATATAACGAGATTGCACAACTCCTGTCACACAGCCATGTGGGGGGGGGGGAGATTGGTATTGAACTGACATGACCTTGAACCTTCAGGAGCTGCCACCATTAATTTCGTCTTTCTGTCTGCTTTAGTTTGCTTTTGAGCCTTGGTTGTAGTGAATGCTGTTCTGTAGTAGTGCTGTGATCATTGTGAACTTAAAAATCAAGCAGCACGTTAACCTCAAATTCCTTGTGAAATTAAAAAGTTGCGAATGAAATGTTTTCATGTGTTAAAGGATGTATTTGGTAATAACGCTATGTCACATGTGTGAGTTTTTGAATGGCACAAATGTTTTGAGAAAGTCGGGAAGAGGTTGAAGATGATAAACATTCCGACCGATCTGTGAATTCAAGAACTGAAGCAAACTTTCAGAAAATTAATAAAAATTGTGCAAAAAAAACTGATGTCTGAGCTTTCGGATGATTGCAAATATGTTAGTACACCGTAATAAACAGCTACCAGTAGGGCAATAGACTATCTAATGTGGGTATGCTTTAGAAGAGTAACTAAGTGACTTGCCATGTCTTTTATTCACTTTCGTGCATATATATATGCAAGGACAGTGACTTCAGTTTCAAATTTTAAAAATAAGACTAACTGGTTAATTTTGAAGTATATTTACATGCGAACAGTTTTTCCTCTATCTGAAAATTAATTAAGTAAAGAACTGGACTGCCGATGAGCGTGTACACTTTATATAGAAGCTACTTTTTAGAAATTTTCTCCAAAGTGAGAAACTTTATCAAAATCAAAATGCCATGAGCTGTTGAAGCTGAAAGTTATAGCAAGAAGGTTGTAATTCTCTACATACAAATTATGTATTTTTTCTGTATGGCTTATAGAAAAATGTAAGATCATAAGTTGTCTTTATTTATTTTCAAATTTTTTCATCTGGGAAGCTTTTGTAATTTGTTTATTTTTACTTCAAGTGAGTTATTTAGTGATTACTTCAATCTACTAGAATAGCTGAAAAAATGTCAGTCTCAAAACTTGATATTTAGCTCTTAATACTTTGAATTACAAAGTGTAACCTACAGAAATTTCTTGGAGATACCAACCAACCTTCAGATTTCAGACAGAAAATAAGCATAAATTCAAATTTTTTTCTTTGCATCATTATTATTACTGTTTATGTATATTTTGATAAATATGCTGTATTTTTTTTATTCAATCCTATTAGCTGTTTTTAGATCATGTATTCGCCCACATGCAATTTTAATCTGAGACCACTGTTTTAGTTTGCAATCAGTGACGAAACTAGTGCAGAAGGTCACTAAAATTTTTAGAAATTCTTTATATGAAACATCTGTTGCATAAAATACCTTTGTTTGGAAGAATATTTGATAATGTTTTGTCAGCAAATGTTTTTATGGTGCATTTTTTTAAATCTGCTCTCCCATCCACAATCTGTGAGTGGCACAGTGAATTCGAGAGAGAGTGATATTCTTTGCAAAATTAGTTAAATAAGAACATACTTGTGGAATAAATATCAGAAAAAAACAATCATGTAATTTACGTTAAAATTCAAGACACTCTAAATATTGGATCAACAGCTACATTTTTCTTAAAAAACTTGGTATCATGAAGCTTTGCAATCATTAGGTTTCTTAGTGTCTGAAAAATGAAAGAAAAAACCAGGATTAAATTGACTAGTGGGAAAAAATTAATCATAGCTTTGATGAATGATGCTTAAATGTAGTTTTAATCATCATAACGGAATAAATTATGGATTTATTAATATCATCCATAAATTGAATACCTATCTGCCATATGGGTTTTCTTGGTGAAGATCTTCCATTGTGAATCCTCTCTATAAGTGAACTGCTAAATGAGTGGTATTCCAGAAAATGCTTATCCCCTGCACTCCCCCCAAAAAATTAGATGACCAGAAACTAGATTACAAGGATAATCTTATTGCATCGCAATAATACAACAGATTAATCAAAAACAATAAATTCACTTTCTGAGGAATTCAATTCTTACTAGTTCTTGGATATTTTTTTATAGTCCAGATTTAGCATGGTATAAATTCTTGTTCTAAAGCTAGGGAAAATATTATTAATGAACAGAGTTTGATTTACCGGAAAGGATATGCTATTCTTACAGAGAATGTATGGGTAATATCCTAAGGAAAAAAATAGAAGCAGTATTTAATAGGTGGCTTTAAAGGAGAAGAAGCTGTATACAGCTCAAAGGAGAGAGTGTTTTGTGAAAGTGTAATAGAAATATTACTACTAGGCCATACTGTGCTGTGATTATTCGCAACTTGCGTAAGTGGCATTGATGTGTTCTTGCCTTTAGGCTTGTCTCGCTGGTTTCTTTAGACCAGAGTTCTTCCTGCACGTTCTGTGAACCATTAGGCTAACCTACAAACCTTGAAATTATTATTTATTACGTATTTCTGTTAAGCCAGAAGTCTTGGCTTTGTGTAACTCAAGTTGGGTCATTTGTTAATTTTATAATAGAATAAAGGCTCTTATACAGTCTTCTTCTGCTCTGTGTTTAGTTTCACAACTGTTTAGTTTCAGATGGTAATTCTTCAAAAGACCTTACAAATTTTTGTTCCCAAAGAGACACAGATTTTATAAAGTATTGTTGGAAAATTCTGCTGAAATTTCAAGCAAGTTCCATAGACCATTTCAGCTGGTGATGATTCAATATCTTTAATATATGGCTTCATTCCAAACAAAACTGATGGTAACACTTCACTCCATCTAACTGTTGCATAACATTTAATGGATGCTTTCAGTCATCAGTGAATGCATTCTACCATGCCATTACAAATTGGATGAAAGGCTGTAGCACTTTTTTGAGTTCCTAAGAGTTTTCTGAGTGTTCTGAACACTTCACTTTCGAAATTTATACCATGATAAGTTATGATGTCAGGTACTCCAAATTTAGCAATCCATTCAGTGTAAAAAGTTTCAGCAGTTGATTAATCATTAGAAAAGCTTCAGGCCACCTATTGAATCTATCTATGCAAGTTAAAATGTATCTATAATCTTTTGATGGCGGAAGTGGGCTGATTATATATCTGTGTGTACGGTTGAATCTAGTATCAGGTGGCGTAAATGTACCAAGAGGACCTTTTATTGTGCTGATGGATTTTAGATTTTTGGCACGTTAAACAATTATTACATCAATTGTTTACATCACTATTGAGTGATTTCCATATAAATCGAGTTTTCATTAAGTTTGCAGTTGCTTTTACACCTGGATGAGATAGATATTGTATAATGTATCAAAAACTTTAAATCTGAACTTCTTAGGTGCATATGATCGAATCTTTTTTGAAGGTATATCACAATAAATAGGAAAATTTGTTGAAGAGAAGTTTAATTGCTTTAAAACAAGATCAGTATTGGATCTGAGAAGGGTTTGCAACTTATTATCATTTTCCTGACAACATCATAATCAGAAGCTTGAGGTGATTGAATTTCTGAAATTCTCATAAAAGTATCTGCTGCTATGTTATTACTTTTGGATACTTCTGTCAAATTGGTAGGGAATTGTGATATAAATTCTAAGTGATGAATTTGATGAAGTGTTGCTTTATCATGTTACTGTTGTAGGGCATAAATCAAAGGTTTGTGATCTGTGCATACCATGAAATCTTGACCTTCAATCATGTGCTGAAAAAATTTAACTGCTGACTAAATCGGCAAAAGCTCTCTATCATAAGTTCTATACTTACATTCAGAAGGTGTTAATTTCTTGGAATAAAATCCTAAGGGTTCAGCCTTATCACCAACATATTGTTATAGTACAGTTCCAATAACTATTTCTGAAACTTCAAAGTATCAAAAGTTTCACGTTTTGAACAGGATGCACCAACGCTTTGGCTAATAATTACTTGCAGATGTTGAATCCATCTTTCGTTTCAACATTCCATGTAGTTTCTGACTTGTCCTTAACTTTTACCAAATCATAGAGCCAAGCTTGCATCTCAGTTACATTTGATATTAAGGATAGTAGAAGTTAAGCATTGCAAGAAATCTCCCTAGATCCTTAGAGTCTTAGGTACTGGGTGTTCAGTTAGAGCTTTAATCTTTTCTGGTCATGGGGGATATACCACCTGATGTAACTAGAAAACGTAGAAATCGATTTACTTTTTGCCCAAAAATGTATTTAGGTAAACTAACATAGCTCCTAAACCGTTCAAACACCTTTTCTAATTTGGTTTTGTATGCATTTTTATCTTAATGCTATGAATACATGTTCAAGGTAAGTATAACAACAATCTAAATCTCCTAAAACTTGATCAAAAAAATCTCTGAAATGTTTCAGCTGCATTTCTTAACCCAAATGTCATGTTTGTGTACTCATATAATCCAGTGGGAATGATTACTGCTGTCTTTTCTATATCAGATTGTTGTGTTGGAATTTAGTGATAAGCTTTGATAAGATCTGTTTTATTGAAAATCTTTTTTTCCTCTTAAACATTGATAAAAGTCATGTGTGTGTGGTGAAAGGTAACAATCAGGTAAAGTAATGGAATTCAATTTCCTGAAATTGACACAAGTTCTTCAATCACCGTTTTGTTTTTTAACAAAATGTATAAGATTAACAAAACATTTTTTCAAAGGCCGAATGATTCCCTGTTCGATTAAAGCCTTAAATTCATTTTTTTTTAATTGCTAATTTTTTAGGTGATAATCTGAGCTAGCACTTATTGGGGAATCAGATAATTTGTGAAATTTGTTTAAAATTTTACTATAAGAAACATTTTCACAAATAAGAGTTAGTCCCAAAGAAGGTTGTAACTGCTGTGTACTTTAGAAAATTTTAGTTGGTAAGGCTAAACATCAATTTTCAATATCCACTGAAATTCCAAATTTATTTTAAAAATCTGCACCAGTGATAGATTGTGATACATCTGCATTAATGGAGTGTCATGGAAATTTTCATCTTAAACCAAGATCAAGTTCAAAACTTTTCGTGCCATAACTACATATTTTTGAACCATTGGCAGCATATAAGATCAAATTTTGGGTGTCTTATATTTTGTAAATTTTTTTAGGAACTGCTGCACTGCTATCAATCTAAAACCAAAAACCAGTACTTTTATCCAAAATGAATAAGCAGCAGTTAGTTGAACCATCCATCGCTGCTAATATGGCGGCGTCTGAATGTTTTCATGCAATTTGCATGGGAAAATGCATTTTTTAACTTTTTGAGCAAATTGGCTATGATACCAGAACCAGCCGGAAATTTCGATTTAACATAATAATTCTCACTGCTTGATTTGCTAGAATTTCTTTGTTTCCACTATATTGCCAAAATTTAGTACAAGATATGTGCTTTTACTGTTGCTTTCAGTGTCATGATTTCATTTTTTATAGTTTGGAGAGTCCATACATCGTCTTTTACAGGGGCTGTTTCAGGTAGCTAAGCAAATATCTCATTATTTTTATTGCCTGTTTTCACCAAACCATCCAATGCATCACTGCATACCAATAATATCTTTTGAATTGAAATTGAGAGTATGTGAAGCCAAATAGATTTTAGTATTTCCTGGCTTACGTTACTAACTGATAAATTGCATTTTTCAAATAAGAGTTGTGATGGTTTCTTATCTCCTAACTGTACCTCTTATAAAATTATATGCATTTTAGAGTTCTCTGATTAAGAAAACTGGTCTAAAATTCTTGTTTTCAGGTGGTTATACATCTTATTTGTTTGCAGATTATGCACAATATCAGATACATATGCTAAAACTTTTGCATCTAATGCATTTGCAACTGAGCAAAATTTTGTGTGGTCTGCTGTGATACCACATACATCAAAATTTGATTTTAATTATGTGAACCATAATTCTGGGTTATTTTCTCAAAATGAAGGTGCACAGAAAGCAACTTGAGAGAGCTTGACAGTTTTAGTTTCGCTGTTTTGTTGCATTTAATTTTTAGATACTTATTACATGGAATTAAATAAAAACAATGGAGAAAAGTTGAGCAGTTAAAGACTGTGAGATAAATTATTGATCTTACTTTTTTTAAGAATTGGCGACCATTAACATTTCTAATTGGGTTCCATCTTGCTGTTGTTCAGCATTACAACATGATGTTGTTTTCAAGTATCACATCTGAACAAACCACTTTAGAATGGGTGATAAGTTCTCCAATTTATGACTTGGTTAGTACTTAGAAATGTATTAATTTATTTACAAGCATATTATGACAATGCAATCTTGAAAGTAAAATATAAAACAATTTTATTATTTAAATTTATTGTTACTATGGCAACTTTCAATGAAGTATAGTCATTGCCACAACATTAATCATCATATACCAATATATTGATAAAAAGAATTATTTTTGGAATCTCTTAAAAGTTCTATGAAGAATTACAGTGACATATTGAGACTCACTTTATTCAGAAATGCAGTTGAATGTAAGTAACAAAGATACCAAAATTTTTCTTTTCAATAATAACAATAACAATAATAATAATAAAATAAATTTTGAATTGTACTTTTTATTTATTCAAAAACTTTTTCAGTCTGTTCTAATATTAGTCCATTATGCTTAAGAACTTTGTGCTACATTTTAAAATATCCGTCAAGCATAGTGCTTCCTTATGAAATTGCGCCTCATTCATTTAGTTTTCCATCAGATCGCAGTGTTCCCTATTGTTGATACTGATCATTTGTTCATTTAAAAAATATGCTTCGTTATTTAATACTTCCTTTAAAAAAAGTGTCTTTGCTTCTGTCATAATCTTTTAAGCCATTCATATTGCTTTTCTATATGCATAATTTACTATTAATAAATGTGGAATAAAGTTTAGCTATTATTCTGTAATGTTAAATGGAATTTCTGAAGACTTTTGCACAAATATAAAATTACTGCTCTAATGGTTTTTTAAAAGTTTAAATTATGCTGTTCATTTTGTTTAAAATGTTAATTTATATGAAACTTAAAACTCTTAATGCATATTTCATACCCTGTAGCTTCTCTGGAAACTTAAATCTAAACTTTTATGTTATAATTTGAATTTGCTGTAAAAAAGTTAGTTTAGTTCTGTAAAACAAGTCATTAACAGCTTTTGCTTTTATCCTGAATTGCAGTCTCGGCTAGAAGAAATAGCTTATGCAGAAGTACAAGACACTGGAAAGCCTATATGGGAAGCCAGAATCGATATTTCTGAATGTGCCAACACTATAGAATATTTTGGTGGCATTGCAGCTACAATAAGCGGTAATTTTCTTTTCATTTTAATTTTTCGTTGTTGTTTAGCTTAGCTTATTTCAAAATGTTCAGTTAAAAGTGAAATCTGATTTATTTTATGGCCTTAATTGTTTAAGAATTGTAGTTTAAAGACCCTCTAGTTCAGCATTTTCTGGGCTATACTTGTATTCTAATCTATATATCGTCAATTAGATTGTTTTTACCTATTCATCCAAATTTAATGTTCTCTGTGATTTTGACAAAAACAGCCTTTGAGTTATTTCTGAGTTTCATGTATATATACGTCTAAATTTGCGAAGTTATAAAATCTGTCTGTGATGTATCACTGTTTGCTTTTCTGTTTATAAATTTCAGTAAGTTTAAAATTTTGAACATTAATTTGAATAATAATATTTGAGGTAATTTGATAATTGTGTTATTTGAACTTACAGATGAAACTAAAATTTGATTTGTATTAAAAGTTATGGCTTATAAATCTGTTTTACTGTACTTTTTTATATATTTATGCGCAAGAAAAGCTTCCCACTCACCTAGAAAATTCTGAAAATTTTGAAAAATGGTCAGGGATAGTCTGGAACTTCTTCCAAAAGTCGGAAGTTTTAAAAAAAAATATTACAGGTCAATTCTCTCAAATAGTTTTAAGGAATAACCTATGAATGAAAACCGCTTGTCTTAAAAAGAAAACAAATAAAGAGTTACTATAATCTTTTCCTTGCTCAAAGTATTAAACTTAGCTTAAATATGAAATAAAACTCCTCTCTCCACCTGTCAATAAGCTGTTTATCATTCTTTTCTTTAGAAATATATAACACTGGGGAACAGCAGTTTCATTTTCTAAAATATGTTTCTAGTTTTTGACTAACTTTTGGCTTCTGAATATAGAATATTTGGATCACCAGGTTTCATGTCAGATCTTGGCGGCCAGTTCGACTGCATCCAATGCTTCTCGTGAACTCTGCTGTCCCACATGTACAAAAAAAAGGGAAAAAACCAGGAATATGCGATATATCCATTTTGTGACCAACAGAGATGGAAGCAGACAATTTCAACACAGATGATCCACTGGTGCATGTGATATTGCAACAAATCAATGATCATGTCTTCATATTCTTTTCACAAACAAACTGAATGACCTATTGGGACTGGACCAAATAAATTTCCATTGTGGCGGAGAATACATTTCAAGCTCCACTCTGAACTATCAATGAACAATTGCTATTCAAAATATTCTTCATTGGAGTTGGTTCGATATTCACCAGAATCATATTTTTGTATTTTCAAAGAGGGTAATTCTTTGAAAACTGGCACTAGGAGTTTAGCTAAGTGAGACACTGGGTGTATAGCTGATGGTAAACTAGGGTACTCTGTTTTACATTTGTTTTCTTGTTATATCCTGATGTTTTCACTATGCAAAAGTAAGAATCACTTGAATGATCTTTATGCTCTCACCAAATCATAGGTATACCAAATGGAAATTTAGAATGTGTTCCCTTCATCCACGTCCATAAATTCTTGCACACTTTGTCCATGATTTATCTTGATCACCAACTTTCACTTAGGCAAAATAGGCTTGCCTGACAAATTTACTATGTGTGTCATTTGACTGGGAATGGTACAATTGCCACGTATGTAATAAATGAGTTAGGACTATCTAAGCATTTATGGTGCAAACTAGTAGAGGCAGACATAAAGAAGGGTTTCAGTTTATATATAAATAAAAACTAAACATTGCTAACCTTGTATACAAATAAGAACTCAAATTCCACATCAGAAAGCACTTCAGTATATCCGAGCACCACATGATGTCTCACTGCAGTATCGCAGGCATAATGCAACTAATCTAGACATGTATGCACTTGTTGCTGGTCTTTTACAGTGTCATTCAACCAGCTCCAGTCAGAAGGTTTATGTCAGCCAGTACTCAACTCGTCAGTCAACTCGATAACGTGGAGAGTGATCACATTCACATAAGGTGTAGAGAAAGAATTTGACATGGTAGAAGCAGAAATTATGTTACAAATTGTTCCATCACCTCTCCCTTTGGACATGTAACTGCTCTTTAAAAATAAATATTACAGTTTAAAAGTCACTATACCATATAATTGTATGTTATAGTAAGTAACTTTATTAATTAAAAAAATATTGTAATTCTTAGCTCTTCAATTCAATATTAAAACAGTGTAGTAGTAATATTTATTATGAATGATGTACTGTTGTCATAAAATTTTTGCAAAATAAGCATTTTAATCCAGAATTTAATATTTCTTTTTAAAAAAAACCTCACCTTTCTTTTAATGTATGAGATATATGTTTATTATGTACATTTAATTTGCATCACAGTAATGAGAAAAATGAATATTATAACATTCTTATTTATTTTATTGTACTTGTTTAAAATGATTAAAATTATTAATTATTCTTATGCCTGGTCAGGGAAAATATTTCATTGGATCACAAAATGAGCACTTTTGTAAACTTTTGTTTAGTTATTTATATTTTCTTTAATTTATATATATTTATGTTGTACTCAAAGGAAATCACCATGAATTATCTGATGGTAATTTTGCAATAATAAAACGAGAACCTCTTGGTGTTGTTGGTGGTATTGGAGCATGGAATTATCCCTTTCAAAACATGTCATGGAAAATAGCTCCTGCATTAGTTTGTGGAAATACTTTCATTTATAAGCCTTCTGAATTCACTCCAGTGACATCAGTTCTTTTAGCAGAAATTTTTACAGAGGTTGGATTACCCCCTGGAGCTGTAAATGTTATCCAAGTGAGTATGTATTTCTTTTTAAATTTTTCACCATTCTTCTGATGCATGCTTGTACTGTTTCTTAAGTAACTAAATATAATAGTCAAAGATGAATTAATTGTCTTAAAGTGAATCAAGAATTTTTCATTTCTTTACTTTTCCTTTAATAATACCACATCATATTTTAATACTTCTAGCTTGGGGGGATGTTAGAGGCATTATTTGATTTATATACAAAATCAGTTGTTTAGTTAATCAAATTACTATTACATTTGGTAAAAATGGTTGGTAGTTAAATTTAATCAAAGTGAAATAATTTCATTCTGATGATGTTTAATAAAAAGAACAAACCCCCTTTTAATGTACTGGTTTAAATAAAAGAAATTGTTTACAGTTTCCTGAAAAAATACATTCCTTACTTCATCTATGCCATGCCATGCCATTATGTTTCTTGCAAATTTTTCTTTAGGCTTCAACCTAAAGTACACTGAGACAGACTTAGGAAATGTTGAATGATAATATTTAGTGACACCACTGAGATCAGGATCAAAAATAAAATCACATTTACCATCTGTGATCAGTTTCTGTATATTCTGTAATGGGAATAATTGTTTATAAATTTTAAGGTAATTTATTTTTGCTCAATTTTTTTAAAAATTATTATTTTGTATTTTGGAGCTGTTTATCCGTTTGATGATTTAAGTGCAAACCCTTAATTTGATGAAGATTCAATTTTCATATTTTGAGTTTTCTATGAATTAAAGTGTTTAGTTTCTTAATAAACTTTCTCTCAACCATTTCCATGATTTACTTGCAATTTTTAGGATCTCTTTCCCCAAATTTTGATTTATATCAAAATATTTGTGCTGTTCTGTGTTTGGAACTTGGTAAACATGGTTTTGATATGGGATTTTTTTTTCTTTAAATGTAGTAATTTTGCTTCTTTTGGCAGCACAATTTTAAAAATTCACTATTTTGTTATTAATAGCAACCATTAAAGGAGTTGCCATTTCATAAATATTTCTAACATTTAACTGAAACTGCTTTATTCTGAAAGAAATTAATCATTACTACCATGGCTGTTTCAATGTAGTTGCCTTATTATTATCCAGATGCTGCTTATGATCAGGAAAAAGAAAAAGAGAAAGTTTCCAAATAAAAACATATAATTTGTATAATTACTGACTCCATGAAAATGCTTAATAAAAAGTCAATTGCTGAAGGAATCTTAACCATGAATCTAAACCAACCTTTGAGCAACAATATTAGTATTATTTAGGCTACTGTGTTATTAGGAACACTGGATTGTTATTCATACTGTTGAATTTTTTGTGCAGTGATTCTTGTGGCATAGTAAATAATTTTGGATATTTTGATTGCCTTTTATTATCTATAGTGCAATAGGAAATCAGTCTTATCAATAATATGGAGTTATTGAGAGTGATGAGTAAACAAGAAATGCATCAGTCTGTGTGATAAAGAATTATCATTAAGCTTTTGCTCTGGAAAAGATCTCAGGGTTCCAAATTTTGACCATGCCTTTATAGACAATATGGAGAAAAATGTCTGTCATGTTCAGACAGGTAGAACATGTTCCCATGCATGCATTCTATTCCAAATTTAGCCTTCTTCATTTCTTAGTATAGTTAAAGTGATTCAAGAGCACATCATCCATCCAAAAAAGTTCTTTGAAGGGCATATAAAACAGCATCCAGAATGCTGGAAGTTCAGAAAGATTACTCTGAATAATGACAAGCATTGTGAGTTTGACAGTCATTAGAAAATAATGCAAGTTGGAGTTATTGGAAAGACAGTCATTAGACAATAATACAAGTTGGAGTTATTGAAAAATAATGCAAGTATAACAGTTACTAAAAGGTAATGCAGTATTTTAACTTTTTAAAATTCAAGCACATAAAAGTGGTTTTCAATAGACATTTCTGCAGATTATTCTTATCCTCATATTATGTCCTTTCCCAGCTTTATTGAACTAGCATTTCACTAATTTTATTCATCAGTAAATGAAGCATGATATGGTGAATATGCATTTATCATATCATGCTTTATGAGTTTTTTCTGCAATCAAATATTTGCTGAAGCAGTTTAAAATAACTGTTTGTTGTATCCAGATACTATCAGTACATGTCAGTACCAGAGGTGGTTTAAGAAATTTTGAAATTAAATTTTCAGAAGATGGTGCCAGTACAATCAGGTCCAAGTATCAGAGTACAGAAAGGTTAGAGAGGTTTTGCTATGTTACAGTCAACATTAACAGATCACTTGCGTGAAATAAGAATGTTTTCTTATGCTAGTGTTCTACATAAACTCGTTGTTGAAAAATATGCACAATAAGTATAAGTTTTTATGATACTTTCTGATTATTTGCATCTACTCCAAAAAGTCGTGAATTCATTAGTGACTTTAGTGTTTGTGAACCCATTGGTGACTAATTTTTCATTAAGCTGATGTATGAAAGGCAACTGTCATTTTCAAAATGGTGACTTACTAAGCACTCCATACAAGAGCAATCAATCAATAAAACTTAAAAAGCAAGAAACATTGATAATAAAATATCTTTTTCAAGAAATCTTTCCTATATGCTTTGTTGTTCTCTCCATGAATATAACAATCTGTTTTTGCTTTAAAAAAAATCACAAAATTGCATGAACTTGCTTCTTGCTTATTTAACAGATTTGTTTACTAAATTTAATGAGATTGACTTGCAGTTACAAAGTGATACTCTAAATTTAATAATAACCATGCCGATGAATGCAGCTTTCATAATGAAGCAAAATATTGGATAGAGGGAGTTTTCTTGTGACAAATTGGCAAGATGATGACGTTTCAGCCTACATTCAACAGAGAGTTTAAAACCAGGTTTGAAGATACTTTGACCATGAAAATACCATAGTGGATTATGATTCCATACAGTGACATTGAAGAATCAGATGTTATATCACAAGAATTGACTGGAAAGAAGAATTTATGGTGCAGTTTAAAAAGTGATATCAGCATCTTCATATCTCATGGAAAGCTGGGTTTCCAATCTTCTTTAAAAAAATCATACTAGAAATAACTAGCCAAGGACATTTAAAATTAAGCCTGATTAATTTGAACCCAAATATTAGAAATTTCCTATTAAAGCATCAGGTTCATCCCTCCCATTAAAAGTGTTTTTTTTTGTGTGTGTGTGTGTGTGTGTGTGCGCGTATGCGCACGCACACTTATTTTATGTAAAAATGTTATTAGATTTGCATTTTGTGCTATTTTTAGTAATAAAGGTATATGAATGAAAACTTTACATGTTTTTTATTTAAAAATTTTCTACTCTTCAGTAAACCCTATCTAAGTGAGTAGCTCTGTGTCAGCTGTTTAAAACACATTTGAATTTTAAAAATTTAATATTAGGGTAAATTTCTAAATCCACTCACCCAGTGTAAAATTTCACTTGAGAGCTGTCACTGTCAGGTAAAGCTCACCCTTGTAACGTGACATTTCCTTATATATTTTGCTTTCACCTGAATATTTTGGAATACCTTGGGTTAAACTTTACCCTCAGTATCAGTCTGTTTTGGAACACTTGAGTATAAATATTACACTGACTGACTAGTTTTGGAATGAAAAACAGAAAAATTGGCTCATGCATTACTTTCTGGGCAAACCTATATTTAACTTTTTAAATCACTCCATTCCATTTGGATCAGATTTGAATGCTCTTCTGTATTTGGTTAAGTGTGACTATCAGGCAAATGTATCGAACATTTTGTTGAGCAAATAATTTGTAGTATTAGAGTAGAAGAGAAACACGCCAATATGACAATCAAAATTGCTGAAACAAACTTGTATTTGGCGTACATTCATTAAAACACTCAAAATTGAGTTTAATTTATAGTGTGTTACAAGTAATAAGCATACTTTTCTGTAGTTCTTAAAGATGTATATATGTAATGCTGTGTACTTTTTTTATATAGATAATAGCTGGGAGATTATCTTAAAATATTGAATACTTATTTAATCGCTTGTAGTCTTTGTGCAGGCATGACTTTTAACCCTCTCCTCAAAAAAAAAAAAAGTTTTTTTTGGAAAGCAGTTCAAATTTTAATTCTGATATTCTATGTTTAATTAATTTTTTAAAAAGTTTGAAATATTCTTTTACATCTTGCCAGTGTTTGTTTTACTTTATTTTATTTCACAAAATTTAAGTTTTCCATGAAATATTTGCATTTTTCAAAGAAATGTAAATTTAACATTTCAGAAATTTGTTAGCAACCAATTTTTTTGCCGAAGGAAAGAGCCATTTTCAAAATGCTGGCACACTTAGGATTTCAGAAAAGAGCAATCAATCAATAAAATTTAAAAAGCAAGAAATATCAGTAATAAAATACTTACTTTTCTTGAGAAATTGTTCTGCAATTTTTTATTCTGCTGTTCTCCCCATGCACATAGTAATCAGATTTTGCTCAAAGCATGGGAGAATTGCACAAACTCAACATCTGTACAACATTAGCATTGCATACTAGCCAAAATAGAGATGGGGTATACTGGGTTGCCATAAAAGTGCTTCATGTTGACATCATATGTGGCCACATAATTATTTTGGCAACATATTGCTTTGCTTCATGAATACTCTTTCACGATTTTTTAGTAGAATTGTGGATGATTTGAAAGTGTGACATATACTTAAACAATAATTGGTTAAATAACATTTAAAACATTTCATTTAAATAGGAGCAGTGACGTAAAATTCTCATGTTTTTAAAATTCTATGAATATATTCCATCAATATTGTAATTTCTGAGGTACACTTGAATTTAAAATTCAAATAAAATGTTAAATAAATATATAAGTAAAGTATTGGTAAGATTATCATAAAGTATTGATAAGAAACTAAAGAACATCGCTGAAATATTTAAGAACTAATTACTTATGTGAAGCTTTTATGGTCATAAATTTAAATTAAGTGAACAAATTTCTTTGCTGAATTAGTATAATTCTATTACAAGTTGTAATCAAAATGTCTTATTTACATTATTATTTCATGAATATTTTAGTGACTTTTTTATGTCATTTTAAATTATTTCTATATCATTTTTCAAGTGAATAATTTAATTCACAGACTCTTTCACCTAAACTTGCTTTAATAAAATATTAGATCATTCTTAATGCTTTTAATTCTATTTATATTTTACACATAGGGTGGTTCAGAAACTGGGGAATTCATTTGCCAACATCCTCAAGTTTCTAAAGTAACTTTCACAGGCAGTGTTAGCACTGGAAAAAAAATAATGAAATCCTGTGCAGATACTATGAAAAAGGTCACGTTGGAACTTGGTGGAAAATCAGCACTTATAGTGTTTTCTGACAGTGATATAAAAAGTGCAGTCAAAGCAACTTTATTGGGGAATTTTCTCACTCAAGGTGAGGTAAGTACAGTTTGTTTATTTGTGTTCTGTTTCCCTGATTTGTAATAATTAATATTTCAAGTATTCAGTTAAGCCCTATGATAATGCAACTAAATTGTGATATACCTGAAGATTAGATTCAGAAATTTAACCTTTTGCACTTCAGAGAGATTCTTAGTTACCATTCAGTGCATTAATTCATTGTGGTAAGAGTCATGTTCAGAGTGTAAAGGGTGAAATTAAGAATTTATTCACAAATTAAAAAATGCAGTCTTTCATTCTAAGTTGCAATATTCATGAAATCTATAGCAGTTCAATACATTATAAAATCTGTTTTAGTTTTTTAACTAGTGTATGAATTATTATTTTCATAAATTAGTTAAAATAACTATTTTAGTTAAGTGCAATTTATGCAATTTTTGATCTCATTTACTTTTATAAAATAGTTTGTCAACTATTAAAAGATGTTTCCATACATTGTAATACCCAGCATTAAATTAATTTGTGTTCAAGTAATCTGTCTTTATCAGTCCAACCCCTTACAGGCTATAGTTAAGTAGTGCAAAAGAATTACGAAATTATAGCATCAAAATCAGACAAGCTTAAAAAAGCTTAAAAATTTTTATTTATTTATTTATTTTGAGCTGAGTGAGGCCCCTGCTAAAAATACCATATAAATAAAGGCAGTCCAACACTTGAAAAAATGTAACATATAAACATTTTTATAAATGAAAATTTAAGTAAAGAATGAATGGCTAGAAGATCACTGCTTATGTCAATCAAAATAAGATCTATGATTTTTATGTTTTTCTTGCAAGCTGTTGAATCTGTTAATTAAACTTACTCATTGGCTCAATTCACTTACCTTTCTTTAAAACTAAAGAGTAATATTTTATACGTAAGACTTATTTTTTCCTATTGAAAGATAATCAAAATAACTTCATTTTATTACCATTTTCCTTGCAGATAATTACATTCTTCTTTTTGTGAATTTTTTTTAAAATCATTCTGTAGTTCGTTAAGAAAGCAGAAAGTTTGTTCTGCATTTAAATTTGTATGAAACTTAGTATTATCTTGTGAAAGATTTTAAAAAGTTTATTGTATTTTATGAAATGTGAAAAAAAAAACATTTTGATTTAAAAAAAAAAAGATGGAGATCAGTCATTATTGAGGAGCAAGTATTACCTGTGATATATTCAAAATATTTCCATTGTATTAACTAAAAATCTATGAACTGAAGTTTAGTTTTTGATTTTGAAGCTTTCATTGTAAGTGTGTTAAGTTAAATTTTACTGTTAGTTTATGTGTAAATTTGCTTATAAGTATTGTTCTTGTATTACATTAAGATATTTCTCTTACATTTCTTGCTTTTAAGGTTTGTTCCAACTGTACTCGAGTGTTTGTCCAGAAACCTATTCTTAAGGAGTTTACTCAGCTTTTAGTGTCAGCAACTAAAAAACTCAAAATCGGTGACCCTCTCGATGGTGATACAACTGTTGGAGCTGTAATTAATGAAAACCATGGAAATAAAATTATGAGTTATATTGAATCAGCAAAAAAAGAGGTGAGCTATTTGTCCGAATTATATTGTAAAAATACCTGCTATTTGTTACACTGAATAGAAAATGAATTAATTACAAAATACATTAATTCATTACTTGGGCAAAAAAAATTGGTAAGAAAAGGCAATTTATTCAAGTTAACTTAATGAAAAATAAATTATCCATTGACGAGAAATAAAAAATAAATTATCCATAAATATCCCATTGATGAGAAATTAGCTGCCTCAGGCTTGTCCACAGAAGTGGTGGCCACTTTATTGTGGAAGTACCTGATAGGTGGGCCACCATTACCTCCCGTGAAAGGATGAAAAATTATAGCCATGCCTTTTCTGGGATTCGAACTCGGGCCCTTCAGTACAACATTAGGTTCCTCAATCACTATACCGTGTAGGCGGTGAATGCTTATTTGTGACATTTGATTGTAAAATTATTCATTATTGCATTAAGGTTGCAATATATATTTGAACAGAAGTACAAAGGGGAATGTTTTTAATTTCATCATCAATAGTTCATAGTTCGTTAGAATACTGGAAGTGCCACTTTTTGCAAGCATCTACAAGCAAGTACAAATTGTATTTGAAAAGAATTGCAAAGGTTTGTGATGTAATCTTGTGGACGTCTTGTTTTCTTTTCGTTTTCACATTTTATTCTTTCTTCCTTATTCTTTTCTCTATTTGCTTGTAATAAAAATTTTTAACAGATATCTTCTGATTCTGATTTCTATCTTATAATAATGTACTGTTTCTACTATTTTCAATACTGTACATGTGCTGCACTTGATGAAATCTTTAAATCAAATGTCATTTTAGGTTAAACAAATAATTTTATTAAAAAAAATTATAAAATATGAAATGTAATTCTGTCGTGCTTGTTTCTGCTAAATTTGTATGTATTAGGTGAAGAAAACAAATGAGCCTAAACGGATTGTAACATAAATGAAAATTTTTTAATGAGAGAGTTTAACTTAAACATGGTTTTGTACAGGAGCGAAAACGAAATAGTTGAAAGAGGCATATACAAATAAACATACTAAAGAAAGAGTTACATCATAACTGCAGATAAACAGAAAACAGCACATGCATTAGGAGAAACACTCTTAAGCTAAACGTCATATTAAAATTTATGATGCAACATTAGGTAAAGTAGAAATCTTAAATTGTATGAATTCAGAAATTAAGTTTTTGTGGTTTCCCCCACATGTAATGTGAAAACAAACCAGTTTCCCTCAGAAAAAGTACTTCACGAAGGCATCCCTCCTTTTAGGCAGGTAGCCCTTGTGGCTCAGCAATGTTCAAATAACCGAACCTCTCAAGATTAATTATTGTAAAATATTAATTGCAGTCATATTTCCTTTTTAAATTACAAATATATGAATTCATAATTACTAAACAAATGCATTTTATACTATATAGTTGAAATTAAATTTTATTTTTGTGCTTTCAGTTGTTTTTAAGTTACATATCATTGAATTTTTTGGAATTGTTCAGGGTGCAACTGTTGCTTGTGGTGGTGAAAAAATTTCTCTTCTTGAGAGCCATCTAAAAGGCTATTTCATATCACCATGTGTACTTACTAATTGCAGTGATGAAATGCTAGCAGTAAAGGAAGAAATATTTGGGCCTGTCGTATCTGTGCTATCCTTTGATTGTGAAGATGAAGCTATTACCCGAGCAAATTCTTCTCCATTTGGTTTAGCAGCTGGAGTAATGACAAAGTAGGTTTCTGGTAAAATCATATATTTTTCTTTGAATAATATATAACTTGTGCATTTACCTAATTTTTTGTTAATTGTTCAACACCTTTGGGATTAACTGCCGAGAAATTGCTAGTAAATAACAAATTCTTCAAAGTTTTTATTTATTTATTTGTGTTAATAATTATTTAAAATTCATGAAATTCTCCCGTAATTTTTATTATTAATTGGATCAACAGATTTCATTTACAATTTATATTATTTTTATAGTAATGTATATTTTTAGAGCTATTTATTCTAATGGGGCTTTAAAAATTTTTTAAATATATATTTGTTGTAAAATCAATTTCTTTAATCTGCAATATCAAATTTCTGACAGTGTACAGATTTTTGTGAAATAAATTAGTGACATTGACTGCACAGGTAATCAAATTAATGGCCATGCATCTATATTGTACATTTATGTTTCAATTTATTTTATCTAGGGATCTTCAGAGAGCACATCATGTTGCTTCATCTCTTCAAGCTGGCATTGTATGGATAAACAATTATAACATTTTTCCTCCAGAAGTTCCATTTGGTGGTTATAAAATGTCTGGATTTGGAAGAGAAAATGGCCTAGCTGCTATTGATGAGTTTTCTCAACTAAAAACTGTTGTTGTTGAAATGAATCGGGATATCATTTGTCCTCTGTATAATGAAAGTAATTAACTACATAAAATTAATTTCAAAAATAATTTTGTGCCATAATAATAAAGTGAACGATAAACTGATTTCTAAAATTACTATTGAGACAGGAAGACACATTTATTTTGGAACTGCAAATAAGATAATAGTTCTTTAATTTGAAAATTTTATTTGCACACTTTTGTCTGTTTACAGCTTTTTCATATCTTCCTCTGATTTGTGAGCAAATAATATGAATTAATAATTACAATATATGCTGAATATGACATAGTATGGTTTTTTTATGCATCTTAAATATAATTTGATGTATATAGTAAAGAATGCCTTTGTTTAAGGACATGTTGGTCACATTAATTATTCGCAATGAAAATGCTGATTTAAATGCGATAATAATTTCAATGCTCCGAGCAAAAATTTAAGAGAAATCTAACAAACAGAGAAGCAAAATATGCTGTTGACCAAATTTAATTTTCTTCTTGTACAAGATTTTGACTTTGAAGTGATAAGAATTAACAGTACACACAGAATCAGTTGTGCCTTGTTATATAAATAAAAATGAAATTTAAATGAGTTTTCGAATCACATTATGCTTAATGTGCAATATGTGTGATTGCTTTAAAATTTCTTACATTTTTGTTCAATTTAGTAATAAAACAGTAAAAAAATTTACAACTTACATAGGTAAACAAATTTAACTTCTAAAATACTAAAATACAAAATTTATCATGCTTGTGAATTACATATCAAACATTTATTATTACAGAGAAGAATATTATATAAAGGACAGTGTTAATTAGAAATAAGTGACAGAACTATTTCCCATCATCTTTCAAAATAATATGACAAGTAATGAAGAATGTGTTATACCAGAAAACTGTAATGTAATTATGGCACCTTGACTATTAGCTTTGAGAGTGTTTAATTTATTGTAACCACAACAGAACCTCTGTAGAATCTTAACTAGGTGCCACTTAATTTTCTTGCTGAGTTATTGAGCTGAAATGATTCTTCTAAATTCATGCTGACAAAAGCTCAATAACATTTAACTTTGATAAGTCTGTACTTTAGAATTAACAGAAATATACAGGTAACATTCCACTTGACTGTGTTAAAAATTTACAGTTGGATATTACTCCAAGTAGACCTAAAATTCTATTTTGACTAATTTAAATGTGCTAAGCTTCAACCTTTAGCTTACTGATTTTGACAGTACTTTTCCGGGATCATCTAGTCCAGCCAAGAAATCAGCAGCAGTACTTAGCAGCCATTATTTGTGAATGGTTCTGTTCCTCTAGCTTGCTCTACCACACCTAAGCGTGAATTCTGCTAAAGTTCTTCAGACATCAAACAGCTGTAGGCAAATAATAACTTCTCAGTTCCCTTTAACCTACTTATCTTCCTACATTCGTCTGAAAATTCTACATAATTATCTGGAGGAAACAAACTAGATGACTAAGTCAAAAGTAATAGAATATATGCAAATTGTTACAAATAAAATTTTTTTTCTTGAAATATTTCCTATCATAACTGAACATAAGTGGATATTAGCACAACTTTTCTATCGTAATTTGTGATTTTAATAATTGGGCATGTTGAACTTTGTCTTTTTAATTGGCTAGGATGAAATTTCCAGTTCTTTTGGTTCACAAAACTTACTTATTATTTTAAACTATACATTACTTAAAAAGTTCATAATCTAAATAGTGTTATGTATGTTCAAATATGTGTGTTGTATTCAATGACATATACAGATATTATATATATATTTATACAGATTTTGACTAAAGTTGCTGTTAATATCATGAGTAAAACGGATATTAAAATGCTGTTTTACTATTTTTGTTTTGTCAGAGCAGTAAAACATGTAAAACAATAATTTTAAAGGTGATCAACTTGCATATTTTACAACTAACAAGACATATTGTGCAAAAACTAATGTTATAGAATAGATGTTTCTGACATATTTTTCCTTGCCAGATTTTGATCAGTATGTCTGCAAAAGAATGACTTACACTATGCAATATAAATTTATTTACAGATTCTGAGTCAATCATAAACTGTAAATAAATTCATGACTGAATTTAACTTACTTAATTGGAATTGTTACTGAAACAGTGCAATCAAAAATTGTGTAATCAGCTTAATCATACATATTTTGACAAACTGCCAGCTTCTTTTTGTAAGAAATCAATTACAGGGTATAGTTTGCATTTAATGATATGCATGAGGCATGTGTTTACAATCTTATAACTTATATTCAGTGTATCTCATTAATTAGATGATGCTCATAATTTTTTATTTAACTACCTGTGGCACCAATTTTTGAGAAATGCATCTCAACATCAGTTAGAGAAAGAAAAATTTTTATTTTCATATTCCTATTACAGAAAATTCTTGATATATGAGCCGAGTCTGTTTCATTTGAAAAGACTCTTATGTTAAATTTCTTTTTAATTTTTCTTAACAAAATGAACCATATTAATGCATTACTTTAGTTAACTTCATACCCAAAGATATGAGTTTTAATGCTTCAAAGTAACAAGAATTATTGTTTTTAAATATTCTATTTTATGTGATTTAATATTGCATATGGAATCACTGTCACTGTTTGGTATATTATATTTAATAGATGTTCATACTATCTATCAGTGGTAATTTTATTGTTTTTTTCCTTGATTCAAATTCATGGAATATAGATACATGTGTATTTATGCACCATGTTTTATAATTTTTGATACAAGAAATGTTTGCCATTCCAAAAGCATATCATATAAAGTTGTATATTGTTATGTAGATTTAACTTAGATATTTTGTTTAATATTAATTTAAACATAAAAGACTAAATGTATTTTGAAAAATGTATCTCAATATCAGTTAGAGAAAGAAAAATTTTATGTTTTTATTAAAGAAAATTGTTGATATATAAAATTGTATTAGTGTATCATTTTATGTGTTTATGCTTTGAAAAGAATAAAAAATGTGTCCTATATTTTTAATAATTTTCAATAAAATTTTATTAATAAATTTGTATGTTCTTTTTCTGTTTTCAGCTACATAATGATATTTATTATATTCAAATTCTACATTTATTAATTCAGAATATGTTGTAAATAAATTTTATAATGTCAAAAGAAAATATGTTTTGCTGAAATTACCTTTTTTTATATTTATAATTATATAATTACAGTAATAAGTTAGAAAAATATTTTTAGCTAAATTGGTGAAAAGAAGCACGTTATCAAATTGAACAAGATTAATGAACATCTGTGATATTGCTTCAAGTTCAATTCCCAGGATAAGAGGTACTAACTGTCGGGTTGGTTTTCTAGTTTTCTTTATGTCCTCTGGGAAGAGTATCTCTATTTTTTGGCATAATAAAATATGATATGTACGTTTCTAAAAATAAGCAATCTGAATGTAGGTTTAATTTAGCTTTCAAAGTTATTCTAGGGAACAGTAATGTAATAAACAGAAATTGAATAAAATCAAACATTTGAAATATTGAATAGATAATAAAGAAATAGTGACATTTTATTTGACAGTATAAATGGTATATATCTAAGGTATTATTTTCTGTTCATAATTATTTATTAAAGCTGTATTCGTGGATTCAAGAAGGTTAAAACTTGCAGTATGTTAGGTAATGGAGTTAGAAATATTTTGACTGGCTAGTGTAAACACATTTTTGAAATTTCTGTTCATAATTAATGGATGCAGATTAATCATCGATTTCATTGCATAGTTAGATAGCTGAAAGATTTAAGGAGGCGATTAAGCATATTGCCAACAAAAAAGCTGTAAAAATATCTAAGTTATAGATCATTATGAACATATGTTTAGCAGTAATATGCATCTACATGTGATTACACTCACACACACACACATATATATATATATATGATATAGAGGGCATGTCAACTTCAATGTTATATATATATATATATGCATAAGTTACAGACTGGATTTAAATAATTTGATCAAACTGAATTTATTGTAGAAAATATCATGGGTATGCCTATTAAGTAAGATGCCCAAAGTTTGTTTAATTTTTTTAATAATGAAGACATTTCCACAGTAATTTTAGCATTCATTTTTTTAATTTTTCTTAAACTAAATATTACATGAAATGGAAAGTTTTATATTCACATAACAAATGATTTATATCAATAGTCATTCTTCACTTTTCATTTCCATCATAGAGTGAAAAATGTAAATGATACTGAAAGACAGATGGCAAAATAAAGTAATTTTTGTGTCATACAGTCACTTGCAAACAACTAAAATCATTCACATTTCCTTCATTCTCATTTTGTAAAAAAAATTATGGATATCTTTACTGAAAAGACTTTTGAAAAGATGAAACTTTCACTTTTCATAGAAATAATATAATTCTTTTATTTAAGAAATTAGTAAATAAGATCTAAAAATTCTTGTTTGAAATCCAGTGTTTAATTATTTTTTAATGTACCCTAAAATTATTTGAAATTATTCTATATAATGAAAGATTGTTATTGCCTCAAGAATCTTATTTGAATTACACTTTTCTGAATGTACTTTAATTTTTAGAATTATATTGAAAATAATTTTTTGATAATATCAATGAAAATATTTTAATTGCTTTTTAAATTTGTATTTGCAAGGTATTTTATGATATACTGGCAATGCACACTTGCATAATTTTTTGGTGCTTGTTTTTCTTTCATCCAAGTTGAATGCTGCCTGTACCATACTTACAAAGAATCGTTTTTATCTCATCACCTTCTAATTCCAAAGCTGGGTGATAACGTATTGTAAGAGTATTAGCAAAACTGTCTTGAGGAGTCTGCAAAAGAATTTCAAAAGCATAAATTAATATTTTTTTATTTTCAAAACATTAACCTCAAAATAAAGCAACTTCTTTTAAAAATTTCTTATAGTTGTCTGTTGTTTAAATGTGGATTGTAAAACATGTATCAATATGAAATATACTTTTGTGCTTTAAGTTTAAAAACTGCATACATGTTTGTAATGTTTAAAAATACGAACAAATTCGGTTTATTGTAGAAGAATGCAGACTTTTCCTCCCTGGAACACAATTAAAAACAGTAATACTTAACCGGACGTAAGAACTGCCTGTTAAGGTAAAATTGCATACAGAAAATGAATGTCAAACAAGCGGAACAAAGACATACTCATTTTAAAATTATTTTGTGATATTGCTGTTGAACTGAATTTTATGGTTTAAGTGCGAAGAAGATGATATAGAATAAATAAAGGTAACACACAAAACGTTAAAAAACGACCCTTTGGACATAATTTAAAATATGAAACCTTTCAGAATTTTTTTTTTTCCCCTGTACTGAATATTTACTTCGGACCGTGTCTCCGCAGAGGATGATTTATACAATAAATTTCGGAGAATTAACCTACATTTTTACTAATTTAGTGCCGAAAAGGTTGTAGAACTCTGCTATCATGTACCAGCAATAGCTACAAAATATGAAATATATTTTTGAGAACTGTTTCCTCATTCAAATAAACACGTAATAAATAAATAAATAATGCAACTCTTACACTTTTTTAAGGAAACATTACAAGATTCCTTCTATTTTTAAATTAAATTTTAATTTGTGATGCCACGGAATTGAATATTTACTAATTTCGCAATACTGTAGAAAAACTGCGTAAACTTATGCAATGATTGGGGGTCTAACGTTAACTGTTCAAAGCATTTCTTATGCTTATTTCCTCGGTCTCGTCAAAAGTTCATTTTGGTGTTTGTGTAAATTGTTCATTACATAAACAAAAAAATTTTAACCTTTTTCTAGAAAATTAACTGCTATTTCCATAAATCTCTGGACTTTTTAATCCTTAATTAATAAAAATCTTGATTTCCAAACTCCTGACAATAGATTTGTTCCAAGAATATTCTTTCGTAATATATGTTGAGAGATGGCAAAAACAAATCTGTACACAAGCTCAAATACATTGACACTTACCACATGAATGGTTCCGCATGCAGCATGAGGGACATTAAGTGAGTACGACAGTTTACCATCGCCACGAAAACTGCAACCGCTGTCCTTCTTCCCGGCGTGCACCAATCCGCGAAATGGGTCAGAGAAGTTTAGATTGACGAGAATATCGTTGGATCGGCAAGACAGGGACACTAGAGACAAAAACCAGTAGCATATTATTTATGTGTGTGTACGTAAAATATGTACGTACACTGCGTACAACAATAAAAAAAAGACAGTATTATTCTTCCGTTTTACTGGACCGATTGACGAAATTCAACTTGCATTTTTCATGTCTCGAAAGCGCGATGATATGTATTAGATTTATATACAGCATTGTTCATAAAATCAGATCTTTTTCTGAAATGCCATATCAATTTTTTTTCCATTTTTCGATTCTACGACTCAAATTATGCCAAACTGCCAAGTTTTGTAAAAATCGCAAGAGTAGTTTTTAAGAAATTAGCTCTCAAAATTTTAGCTCCTCAACGTTAATTGAATTTGGTATATATTTATTAATCTCTCTTTTTTTTATTAAACTTATTGGATTCTTCCTTTCACATTTAGAAATTTAGGTTCATTCCAAATAAAATTCGCCCCTTTCTTATGACTTATTTTTAAAATTTGTATTTTTAAATAATTTTTATAAATTTTTCGAAAAAAAAATTTGAATCATAATCTATAAAATTTTTACCATCAACTTAAAGTAGCTGTATTTCTAAGCATATCTGCAAAAGATTAAGAGTTTTTTTATTCAAAATTTCCGAAGATATACGTGAATTTATATATTGGCGCGTTTTGAAATTTGGCATATTTGTTGAAAGCGCTAAAACATCAAATATGGCTCAGGCACTTCTTTAAAATGATTCGAAAGTAAGAACGATGTGAATTTTTCCCCTCGTGCATAATGTGAAAAGGGAAATGAAAATAGGTTGCCATATATTAAGAAGTTTGCCAAGTGAATTATTCTTGACGCAAACTGAAAAAAATTATGCCAAGATAAATTTTTGAATTTCTCCGTAAATTTCGCCCCAAATTTTATAAGATTTAATATTTAGGCATAATTTGAGTAGTAGAATCAAAGTATGGAAACAATTTGGCATGCCATTTCAGAAAAATTCCGATTTTGTGTCAAAATACCTATGTTAGAACAATGCTGTATATAAATCTAATATATATCCTAAGTCGCGCCAACGTTGACACTTAATGCTCTGTACTGTTAAATTCTTGTTATATACTTATTGCACTTTTTTAATTTCAACTATAAAGAGAGCAATATTGTTAATGAAGTAGATTTGCTCAATGTTGGAGCGAAGTCAATAGCTGTACCTGGAAATATGTTGTATGGTTCTATTTCGGATTAATTGTACTACTTTGAGAACGGAGAATTTTTTAAATGTTAAAATGTCCGAAATTTCACTTCTTCCCCAAGTCGATAGGGAGACTTTTGATGACAGTTTTAATCGGGCGTTGGTGCTTCACTGATCGGGCGTAATGTTTGATCCTCGTTTCGAAGAATAATTTAGTGACAGTGCGATGATCTTCAGGAAGAATTTTAAGAAATTCCCCGTTAACTGATCCCAGAGATTTAGGTTCTAGTATTTGGGGGTTGCTTTACTGTGATTGGCAGTACAGAGTTCTTTTGAGTTTGAATATCTGATTGTTGGAATACAAAGTAAGATTATCAGTTATGTTGTCTAGAAGATTAAGTGTATTTTGTACCGATATTTGGTCTTGAGTAGTTTTAGTGGGACCTTTTTTTTTTGGTATTTTTGCAGTTATGATTGATTTAAAACATCCATTATCCAAATTTTCCAAATGGCCAGTATGATTTTTATTTTTTCTTTTGGTACTGATAACTACATTTAAATTAAAGTACAAAAATTAATAAGTAAATCATGCTTACCCTTGAACAGCAGCATATACTTGAATTATTCTGCTAAATTCTTCAGTTATATAACTAGTTCGCCGCCCAGACGGTATATTGGTTAGGGAGCCTGACTACGATACCGAAGGGTCCGGGTTCCAATTCCGGAGAAGGCATGAATGTAAAATTGTCTATCCCCCCATAAGATGGCAGCGGTGGCCGCCTATTAGGTGCTTCCACAATAAATTAGCCTTACTAGTGGCCGGTGTCGTTACTGGCAAGTGCCCGCCATTGAAAAAAAAAAGTATTACTAGTTCGCCAAGAGGGCGGTTTTTATTCATGATGAACTTCGCTTGCCTTCTGGTGTATACTTCTCATTCCACCTCTTCAATCCGATATCCAAGTGTTGATAAACCCATATCCGTAATATTCGATCAATATATTCAAATCAGTTGCTTCGCTATTATCATCATAGTCTTTTACTACTGTAGTTAGCACATTCTTGTTGAGCTTGTCCGGGTATAGTTCGACCGTCTCAAACGCAAACCTGGCTGACATTCTGCCAAAGTATATGGACTCTTCCAAAAGGGGCGTTATTGCTTGCTGCGACGTGAAAGGTCACGTGAAAGTCTTCTCTTCTCCGGAAAGACAGAATGGAGGGAAAGAAAGTCTTCAGCCTTTCACCCTATTTTGAGAATAATTCGGTCCGAATAGCGCATGTGTGTCATGGTCGCGGATGAGGCGGTTGAACTATATAGTAGTTTTACTCGGAGTAAGACGCATATTCACAAAGCCTACAGACCGTTTCTGCTATTGTTTGCTCTGATTGGTTGAAACAGGAAAAGTAGGGTTACAGAATCTTGTGCTTGGCGACTTTTGTTTCATCGCCTCTATTTGTATTTCGTGTACAAAAAATCGTGGGAAAGTCGGAGAAGGAACCGCAGCTCAACGGTACATTGCACGTAAAAAAAGGATTCACGGACGGGGTTTCTAATCCCGTTCGTATCTTTTACAAACTCTCACTGCACGGACTTATTTTTGTTTTTATCCTCACCTTATTGAATGGCTTTGTTATTATTGGTTTTTTTTCGCCTTCGGGTGCAGAGTTAAACATTTAACACTTTTATTTTCTCTATTTTTGTTAAGGGTATTTTTTTTTTATTTTTATTTACTGGTTTGTATTCTTTGTAGTAGAAATTAGTTGCAAGATTACGATTCAAGATCCCGAAAAGCGTTACAATAGAAATAGCATAGAATGGAATAAAATATAATTTTAGTTATACTTACTCATAATTTAAGTAAAAAGAATAGGTACCCGACGCCCTTAAATGTTTATAGAATGTTTTCATTTGGTTTATTTTTTTAATATTCTTTTATTTGTATAATGAATGCGCTATGTAAATTTACATAACAAACTCTCTCTAACAGAAATGACGAAAAAAGCACATATCCCATTTCCATGTAAATACTTTTTCTTGCAAAACAATTATCGTACTTTTAACAGTTTAAATTCATTCTTTAACCAAATACAAATAAACTATTAATAAGATCAGTAGGTTATTTAAAATATATTCCACACAATTCCCCTTAGCTTTCATTCATAAAATAAAAAAAAAATATCGAATGAAATAAAGGCTGTTTCTCCTCGCTTTATTGGAAAGCCCACAAGGTATGTTTGGCGTTAACTACGAAGACTGCAAGGCGATAACTCACTATTCGAAATATGACCGCCAAGTAGAGATTTCGTCCAATGAGAGCAGACCGTAGGAAAAAGGTCTGTAGGCTTTGTGAATATGCGAGTAAGACTATCGTCGCAGCTCACATCACAAGCGACTCCATTCTCGAATGGTAAAATACCAAGTCAGATTCATAACGTGTGGCCGAATGGTAAAACTTTCGAGTTCAAATCTCGTCGAATCTCTTCTCTCAAAAGGACTAGTTGCAGTGAAGTTCTTGTCTTCCCCTCCACGTGTAAAGTGAATCTGAGCTAGTTTCCCTTAAAATATCTTCCACGAAGGCATTCCTCCCGTTAGGCAGATAATCTTCGCAGGATTTGCCAAGATAGATTTAAATTATAGATTATCCAATCTATAATTTAAATGAAGCTTACTTGCCCTGAGTATTAATTTTAGGCATTTTTATCTTTCCTTACATTCATGGTGACTGAATTCAGTTTTAACTTAATTAAGAGAGAATATTTACATAATTGTTTACATTCCTTATTTCCATATTTTATGAATTTTGATACCTGTAATAAAAAATTTATCAAAATCAACAGAAAAATATTTAATTAAAAACAATTTTTATACCTATGAAATCCTAAAAACGATTTTACGACGCTTGGACTTATTTACACGTATAGAATTGAGAAGTATGAAAAATATTTATGAGCTTTTTTTTTGGTATTTTTGCAGTTTAAATTTAATGTTTCTTTAATGAAACACAATAAATTGAAACAATTCCGACAATACATTGAATGCTATGTTTGTAAATCCATACTTGAGAGCAGCGCTATAACAAAATTTTCATGCATTCTCTCATAGACTTTATTTTAGTTATCTAATATTCTGTACTAATTTCAATCCATTTCAGAGCTCGTTCTGTTGTGGGCACCTGGCTAGCTGTAACTTTATGATGTATGTTGACATTAAATAATGAATGGTAGAAGAATAATGAGCTCCTGTGTAATAATTATCAACTTGTGGGGTTCCACTCTTTCATTTCGCAGTTCAATTTGAGGAACCCCTTACACTAATAAGCGAATAATCGCTTGTGTGGACAGAGACGTAAGATTCAAGAAGGGTTAACTACCCTTTATTTCTCTAAACAAATATGAACACAGTCAGCTCCTGTCTCGGTGCTTACATCAAAGCCTCCACTTGGGCTTGAATTGAAATTAATAAGAATTAAAACTTAACTAATGCTTAACTAAAAGATATAGCCGAAGCTATCAAGAATCTAAGTAGTCGACACCTAAATCTCAATTAAGTCGGCGAAGCTAGCCAAGGGCCCAAAGTACGGCCAAAGAATATGCATTGTTAAGAAGGAAAGCTTTGCAGCAGCAGGAGTGGCTCCCTCCGAACGAAAAGGGACACAACTGCGCATGCGTGAAATATCTGTCTCCAAAAAGCGCCAAAGCTCGAAGCTGATGTCGAAGTTCGAACAGGTTCGACGGTCACGTTTGTCAAGAGTTTAAAGTGACTCCATTTTTTTTCC